>PVHT020001178.1:233926-450350 GCA_004024745.2 Catagonus wagneri | reverse complement strand
CCACAGCCACAGCCACCAGCAACACAGGATCTAAGCCGCGTCTGCGACCTACACCACAGCTCACGGCAACGCTGGATCCTTAACCCACTGAGTAAGGCCAGGTATCGAACCCACAACCTCATGGTTCCTAGTCGGATTCATTCACCGCTGTGCTACGACGGGAACTCCTCAAACAGGATTCTTGCTGAAGACAGGTCAGGGTGATCAGACATCACCGGGGATGGATGGTGAGGAACCTGCCCAGAGGCGGACGGTGATCAGATGTTAAGGTTGGGGGGTGGTTTGCCCAAACTAGATTTTACAAGGAAGTGCATGGATGGTGCCTAGGAAAGGGTTCAGGAGCCTGACTAGTTGGGTCAAGCAAGGAATCTTTGTCACTGGTGACTGTAAGTGAAGTATTCCTATACATTTTCTCCCACGTATATCTCAAAGCCTTTATTCATTCGAGTCAGCAAACTTACTGACTTCCCTGTGTGCCAGGCTCTGTGCTCAGTGGGTTGGGAGGGGGATGCTGGTGCCAGACGAGTCAGCAGACAGCCCTTATGGTAAGTTATGTGAAAGGAAAAGGACAGAGTGTTTGGGGAGATGATGGGAGTGAGCAAGCTACCCATTTGGCCAGAAGAGGAGAATGTGTCACCAGGATCCCCAAAATACCTCAAAATTCTGCAGGAAATAAACTCTTCCGAGAGTAGTCGACTCCTGAGATTAAAGTAATAATAAACATTTTCACAGCATTTGAGCATCATCTCTTGTTTGTGAAATGAATATCCCGTTAAGAAAGCAGCAATTAAGTTCCGTCATGCTCAGGCAACTAAAATACCAATAGAGATTCAAAACTCTCTGCATAAGAGCATGTTACTGTACTTAAAGAAAATTCACCCTGAAATAAGAACTAACCCGTGTTAAAAAGTAGTGTATTATGGGAAAATTTCCCCCAGTTTTATTGCGCCGTAATTGACATATAGCATTGTATTAGTTTCAAGTCTGCAACATAATGATTTGATTTATGTAATACTGTGAAATGATTTCCACAATAAGTTTCGTTTGCCTCCATTTCCTCCTGCAGCTATAAGTTTTTTTTTTCCCTCATGATGACAGCTTTTAAGAGCTACTCTCTCAGCAACTTTCAAATATATAACACAGTATTGTCAGCTATTGTCATCATGCGGTATAGTAGATCTTCAGGATGTATTTATCTTGTAACTGGAAATTAGTACCTTTTGACCATCTTGACCCATTTCTCCCACCACCCACGACCTGCTTCTGGCAACCAGCACTCCGTTTTCTGTTTCTATGAGTTTGTTTTTTTTTTAATTTTATTTATTTGTTTATTTTTTTGTCTTTTTCTAGGGCCACACCCACAGCATGTGGAGGTTCCCAGGCTAGGGGTCTAACAGGAGTTGTAGCCTCTGGCCTACACCACAGCCACAGCAACGCGGGATCCGAGCTGCGTCTGCGACCTACACCACAGCTCACGGCAACGCGGGATCCTTAACCCACTGAGCAAGGCCAAGGATCGAACCCGTAACCTCATGGTTCCTAGTCGGATTCATTAACCACTGAGCCACAACGGGAACTCCAGTTTGGGGTTTTTTTGATTCCATATGTAAGTGAGGTCCTATAGTAATTGTCTTTCTCTGTCTGACTTATTTCACTTAGCACAGTGCCTTCCAGGTCCATCCATGTAGTCACAAAAGGCGGGATTTCCTTCCTTTTTTGTGGCCAAATAATAGAATATTCCATTATATGCATGCTTGTGTGCACACGCACACCACATTTTCTTTATCCAGTCATCCACCGATGGTCACGTAGGTTGTTTCCATATCTTGGCTCTTGTAAGCAATGATTCACTGACCATGAGGGTTCAGATAGCTCAAGACGGTGGATCTTGTTTGCTTTGGAATTGCTAGATCATATGTTAGTTCTGTTTTTAATTGTTGGAGGAACCTTCATACTTCTTTCCATAGTGGCTGTACCAGTTTACATTCCCAACAGCAGTACCCAAGAGTTCCCTTTTTCCTCATCCTTGCTTCTTTACACCTGCTGCCTCTTGGCTTTATGATGGCAGCCATTCTAAAAGCTGTGAGGGGATATCTCCTTGGTTTTGATTTGCATTGCTCTTAGGCTGAGTGATGGGGAGTGTCTTTCCATGTACCTGTTGACCATTTGTATGTCTTCTTTGGACAAGGCCCTTCAGTTCCTCTGCCCATTTAAAAATTGGGTTATTTGGTTCTTTCCTATGAAATTGTATGAGTTACTTAAAGATTTTAGATTTAGTGCCTTACCAGATGTAAGACTCGCACATATTTTCTCCTATTCCATCCACTCTCTCTTCATTTTGTTGATGGTTTTCTTTGCTGTGTGGAAACTTTTCATTTTTGTCTTTGCCTTTGGTGTCAAATTAAAAAAAAAAAAATCATTGCCAAGACCGGTGTCAAGGAGCTGACCCCCTGTGTTTTCTTCTAGGAATTTTATGGTTTCAGATCTTATATTCATGTTGATATTTGTGTATGTTGTCAGGTAGGGGTCCACTTCCATTATTTTGCATGTGGCTGTCCACTTTTCCCAGTGCAATTTATTGAAGAGACGGACCCTTCCTCATTATGTTTTTTGGCTCCTTTGTTGTAAATTAATTGACCGTGTATGCATGGACTTATTTTGGGGATCTGTATTGTGGTCCATTGATGTGTGTGTCTGTTTTTACACTGATACCATACCATTTTGATTACTGTAGCTTTGTAGTACAGTAGTACTCTGTTAAGGAAGCAACAGTTAACGTCCATTCTGCCCAGGCAATTTCAGATATCAGTAGCGTTTCAAAACTCTCTGAAAATGAACATGTTACCCTAATTAAAATTCATCCTGAAATAAAAACAATCTGTGTTACAGAGTAATGTAATATCGGTGTTTTTGTTTTAACAGTATTTCATTTGGGTATAAAAATGTTCCACACGAAGCTGAATAAGCTCAACAAGTATTTCTAATAACATAATTTTCAAGTAAGCCCCATCTGAGACAGCAAAAATAAGCTGTTCTTTGGATAAATCTTCTCTCCTAATTAGGTGTTTGTTTTTTGTTTTGCATCTTGGTTACTTTTAATTTAGTTTTCTTTATATCTTTATTTTTTTAATTACTAAAGGAAAGCGTCTTTCCAGCAGTCCAAAATAAATAAAATGTGAAATTTCTTCCCTCCCTCTCCTCTTGCCTTCCTACTCCCCAAAAGTAAACACTGAGTTTGGTGTATCTCTTCCCAGAGCGTGCAGACACTTGGACGTTTGGATGTAAGAGGTAGGAGAGGGTAAAGGAAGAAGTGTGGGTCCAGGTGTGTATACAGTAGAGTTTCCAGTTAAAAAATAATAGGAATTCCCATCACAACACAGTGGAAACGAGTCCTACTAGGAACCATGAGGTTGCGGGTTTGATCCCTGACCTCACTCAGTGGGTTAAAGATCTGGCATTGCCGTGAGCTGCGGTGTAGGTTGCAGATGCGGCTCAGATCCGGTGTTGCTGTGGCTGTGGTGTAGGCCGGCCGCTGTAGCTCTGATTAGACCCCTAGCCTGGGAACCTCCACATGCCGTGGGTGCGGCCCTAAAAAGACAAAAATAAATTAATAATGTCATCTGGAATTAAACCTCAATAAAAATTGTTTTTGTAAACCAATAAAATTTTCTAAAAGGACCCTGAGATAGTAATGTTCTATAGTATGGTTCTTTTTCCATTTAACACAATAGCTCCTGACCTCCTTTGGTGTTAGTGTCTTGAATTCTGCCTCACTTTTTCCAGTGTCCACAGAATACGTCATTGTTGGGATGTAATCATTTTCCTAGTCACAAATATCACTATTGTTTTTGATGCGCTGGCATTACAAGCATGCTGCAGTGAATATCCTTGTGTGTAATTTTGCACACTTGGGCTAGTATTTCTGTGGGATAGATGCCCAGAAATGTGATTGCTGAGTCATTTGTATACACGTGTACTCACCGTTTAAAGCTCTTTGTTGCATTTTACCCAATTGCTCTCTCAAACACCTGTACCTATTAGCCAAAAACCTTTTCCTTTTAACTCTAGATTGTGCAGTTGTAAACAGCTTTTGCTAAACTAATAGGTGAAAAATGCCATGTCATTATGGTACATTCTTGGATTATTAGTGAGGTTGAGTGTCTTTTCCTAGATATATTAGCTATTTATATGCTCCAAAGTGCCTGTTTTCATTAGAATATTTGCTATATTCTTGTGGATTTTTACCAACTTTATAAATATTACTCCTCGCTTCTGCATAAGCTGAAAATACTTTTCATTTTGTTCTTTTAACTTTGTGCATAGTAACTCTTGGCAAACAAAAGTTTTTCATATTTTTGTGGTCCAGATCTATCAGCTGTTTCCTTTATGGCCTCTGGGTTTGGTATCATGATTACAAAGACTCTTCCAAATCCAGAATTATGAAAATATTCATATACTTCTATGTGTCCATTTATTATGTTAAATTGTGAATGCATTTGCAATTTATTTTTGTGTAAGATGCAAGCGATCTAATTTTATTTGTTTCAGCATAGAGATTCACTGGTCCCAAAGCAATGTAACGAATGATTTTAGCTTTTACTCATTATTTAGAAATGCCACCTTCACCATGCGCTTTTCCTATGAATGGAGTCTTTTATGTTCTGTTTCATTGAGTTATCTGTCTTGTTGGGAGGCCGTTTGGTGTTGAGTTAGATCAAAGCAGCAGCTCTGGAGGAAAAAGCCCCTGGTCAAACCTGAGCCATCACTGACTAGCTGTGTGACCTTGGACAGTCACGCAATCTTCCCAAATCCCAGTTTTGACTTCCTAGAAAACCTCCCCTCACCGACCAGAACTGTGTCACACCATCACCCTTGGCTGTCACCCCAGCTGGGAAATCGAATGTGGTTAGCAGGGCACATCGCCTCCCTGAATTAAATCGTGGTTCTGCCGGGAAGGAAGGGGAAAGAACAGCGTGCAGGCGGTTAGCTCTGTCAGGCACAGCTTGTATTCGTATCTTTTAAAGAGTAACACATCATTCGTTCATGACCTAGACCGTGAGCTGTAAACAGTACCTGCTTGACCCCCGCTGTGGAAGGAGAAGTCAGAATATTTAAACGGACCTTTGTCCCTCCCCTGCATTCTGCTAATTATATTGTGATTTCTCATACACATTGTCAATTTTTTAAAAATTGCATTTTGTGATCTCCCCTCATGAACCCAGCCTCTGCCTCCTGTCCTTGAGCTGCAGCTCCTCCTCTCAGCGCTTGGCTCACGTGAGACTTCTGAGCCCAGCCCATCCACCTGGCGCGTTTCCTAGTGGTTGCCAATGCCTTTCTACTGAAGCGCTGGTTTGGGTATGAAAGTCCCCGGTCATACATGCTCTTCGTCGTCGTCCCTGCTATGCTGATGTTTGAGGTCGAATATTACTCAGTCTGGGGCCTGCCCGGTTTTTTGCTTACCAGCGACTGCCGCCTGATGTTTTCCCTTGTGTGGATGTTTATGGAATTATTTTCTCTCTGCTTTATCTTTTTTTTTTTTTTTTTTGGTCTTTTTCCCTTATCTAAGGCCGCTCCCACAGCATATGGAGGTTCCCAGGCTAGGGGTCTAACTGGAGCTGTAGCCGCTGGCCTTCGCCACAGCCACAGCAACGCGGGATCCGAGCCGCGTCTGCAACCTACACCACAGCTCAAGGCAACACCGGATCCTTAACCCACTGAGCAAGGCCAGGGATCGAACCCACAACCTCATGGTTCCTAGTCGGATTCATTAACCATCGAGCCACGATGGGAACTCCTCTCTGCTTTATCTTTGAAGCACAGGAACTTCACCAGCTTATGTCTGGGTGCTCGTTCACCTCTGTTAGTTTATCTTAGAACATATGTGGCCCTTCACTGTGACCGTGGAAGATGAATTCTTGAATTTCTTCAGTGATCCTTGGGGGCCTTTTCATTTCCTTGTTCTCCAGAGATGCCGTCGGGGCTGTGTGCTTTCTCCATGGCCCTTCCCTGTACTTGTTATTCTCTCTCGAATCCTTTGGTTTTCCATTGTGTTTTCTCGAGTTTATCTTTCTCAGTCCCAGATTTTCAGCAGGGTCTCTGCTCCTTTCTGTTCCTTCCAATGTGGCCCATTCTTTCTTTCTTTTCTTTCTTTCTTCCTTCCTTCCTTCCTTCTTTCCTTTCTTTTCATAATGAATTTGACTCTTCCTTTCTGGAACGCCACTAGCTCATTCCCCCTCCTCACCACCATCTTTAGGTATTGTATCCTTTCTTTTTTGAGCTGTTTTAGTCTTTAAGCTCTTTTTTCTTCTTTTTAATGATTTTAATTTTTTTTCCGTTATAGCTAGTTTACAGTGTTCTATCAGTTTTCTGCTGTACAGTGAAGTGACCCAGTCACACATACATATAGACATTCCTCTTTTCACGTTATCTTCCATCATGCTCCATCATAAGTGACTAGACATAGTTCCCAGCGCTTTGCAGCAGGATCTCATTGCTGTTTCAAGCTCTTGCTTCATAAAGCCTTTAAAAATTCCCTATAACTACCACAAATTTAGTGGCTTAAAACCACACACATTTATGTCCTTACAGTTCTAGAGGTCAGAAGTCTGACAAGGATCTCACTGGGCTGAAATCAGGGTGTTGGCAGGGCTGGGTTCACCTCTGGAGGATAATCCCCCTTTCCTCACCTTTTCCAGCTCCTCGCGGCCTCCTCCACTCCTCATCTTAGGGCCACCTTCCTCCTCCTTCAGAGCCGGCAAAGGCAGCTCAGTCCCTTCTCACCTCCCATAGCGCTGACCTTCTGACCTCCTGACCTCCTTCCGTGGTCGCATCTCCCTCTAACTCTGACTCCTCTCGTGTCTCCCTCTCATTTGTAAGGGTCCTGGTGATTCTCTTGGACCCACCTGGGTCATCTGTGATCATCTCCCTATTTTATTTTTTATTTTTTGCTTTTTAAGGGCTGTACCCGTGACGTATGGAGGTTCCCAGGCTAGGGGTCTAATCGGAGCTACAGTGGCTGGCTTAACGCCAGAGCCACAGAAACGCCAGATCTGAGCCACATCTGTGACCTACACCACAGCTCATGTCAACGCCAGATCCTTAACCCACTGAGCAAGGCCAGAGATCGAACCCGCAGCCTCATGGTTACTAGTCGGATTCGTTAACCACTGAGCCACGAGGGGAAGTCCCATCTCCCTATTTGAAACCTGAGTGATTAGCAGCCTTAATCCCCCTTCACCAAGTAAAATGTTAGCTTCACAGGGATTAGGACCTGGACATCTTTAGGGGTAAAAGTGAGACCTAACTCTGCCTACTACAGAGATCATTTTCAAAGTAATGTCTTTGGCCGTGATTTTTTTTACCTGGTCTTGCAAAATTAGCATGGTATGTATTCTTTTTTCATTTCCCACAGTCATATTCCTTTTCTCTTCCTCCGTCCCTCCCTCCCTCTCCCCACCCCTTCTCTCTCCAGTGTTTTTTAGAAGGACTTCGGTGTTTGTTCATAAGGAAGAGGAATTTTTCCTTGACGCAGGCTGCTCGTGTCAGCCGAGCATTGGAGAATCAGCTGCCATAGTGGTGCTTTGAATTTAGATCTGTCCGTGGAAATTCACTTCTAAGCCAGGACTTGATTTTCCTGGGTCCACAGGGAAGCCCCCTGTTAATCAGGGGTGTGTGTTTGTGTGTCTGTTCATCTGTGGGGGTGGTTTAGTTTTATGTCTCTTCTGCTGACAGGTTCCTGGGCACCCCCTGTTTCTCTACCACAGTGTTATTCTTTCCTTAGTTATAATTGAAGTTGGGTTTCAGTTAGTTGATTTTGAACTAGTCCCAGAAGTCAACAACGAAAGTGATGGTTATACTAGACACATTAATTACTCAGTACCTGTTTACCTCCTGAGTCCTCTTTAAGAGTAACCACTCTGCTGGGCCTTGCTGAGCAGGGGCTGTGTTTTCAGCCACTTGATCCTCCGGCCTGACCCCGCCACTGCTGGGGTAGGACTTGATCCAAAGACGGCCAGTCCGCCGTCTTAGCAACAACGGTGGCTTGATTCAGAAAGTTTACCTCAACCCGTTTTAAGCACTGTGTCTGTTGTCTAGGTTCAAATTCAGACCTGGCCAGTTACTAGTTGAGTAACCCCGAGCACATCGCTCAGGGTTCATTATGCCCCAGTTGCCTTCTTACACAGTGTTCGATCCTATATAATGTTTTGGGAATGAAGAAGAATCAGTTCACTTGAAGTTCCTACCACGGTGTCTGGCTCATCCTCAAAGCTCCGGAAATGGTAGCCGTTCTTCTTCGTCTACGAGGAGTTTGGAATACGGAAACTGAATGACCGTGAGAGTTAGCAGTAGAAACTAAAGCTGGAGAGTGGAGATGGAACAGGGTCCCTTGCCCCTTTTATGGGGTCACTGCCTCCTTGAGGAATGTGATGAAAGCACAGACGGGTTCCCTGCAGAAGAGGACATAAACACCCTAAACGCACACAAAGTCAAGGTTGAAAGCATCTCATGCAGATAAGGAGAGGAGGGCTCCGGCAGGTCAG
Source organism: Catagonus wagneri (assembly GCA_004024745.2). NCBI lineage: Eukaryota > Metazoa > Chordata > Mammalia > Artiodactyla > Tayassuidae > Catagonus > Catagonus wagneri. The sequence continues at coordinate 441,810 of PVHT020001178.1, read as the reverse complement.
AGCCACGTGCACGTCAGATTTATGAAGGAAGAGAAATGCATCAAAGCAGAGGGAGCTGTTCCATCAAGGGAGGGGATGACTAATTGAGAAGAGAGAAAGAGAAGCCAGGAGACGCCCTACCGTGCCCCGCCCCGTGAATTATCCTCCCGGGGTTCCCCTGAGCCCCCCTGCATCCCTCCTCACTGCCGTGGACACAGCCAAGCTGCCGCAGCTCTCCGGTCCTCCAACCAAATTAGCCAGACAAAAGCTGACTTACACATGATGAAGAATTCCTGCTGTGTCATCTCGGGTCGCTTTTAGCCAACCTTGTGAAGCTCCCCTGTGGGGCGATTATATCAACAGCCAGTGCTCGGAATAAAATGAATAACCAGCTGCCGCGACTTTTCAGCCCTTGCCGACTTCCTTTTTTGTAGGTTGAACACAGTCCGGGCAGATCCGATTTTGTAATATTCCAGCTTCAGGAAAAGCAGGGAGGAGGGTTAACGTCAGCTTCCTCTGAAGTCTTTTTATTTATTTATTTATTTTTTGGTTCATCTTCTCAAGCTTTTTGAACTGAAAATGGGGCAAACCTTCAAGACTTGATAGCTGGAAAGGATTTTAAAGACTTTCTAGTCTCATAGCTTTCAGAAATAAAGGAAACTGGACCCCAGTATCACATTACACACATTCTGTCCCATTGAATGCTCACAGAAGACCCCCCTTCACAGGCGAGAAAACAGGCTTCAGGAGATGAACTCCTTACCCAAGATCGAGATAGAGGAAGTGGTGGAACGAGGATTTGAACTCACGTCTTTCTGACTGCAAAGCATATGTTATAATGCCCCCATGAGTTCTAAAAACTCAAGACAGGAGAGGCTCTTCTTTTACATTTCTTTCCCTCACCATCGTTTTTGTTTGAACATCTCTTCTGGGCCGGAAGGTGGGAAAGGTACAGTCCCCATGAACTTGGAGGGTCTCAGGCATGTCTGTCTACCATCTGCCTCTAAAGCAGTCATGTTCCCCCCAGTTAGAAATTGTCCCACTGGGCTGGAAGTGCTCCTGAGTATTTAGCCAGCCGTCCTTCCTTCCTTGCCGAGGCCCGCACGTGGAAGCACAGCTCAGTGGTGCTGGGGAGAGTGGTCAGAGACTGCTGGCAGCAGTGGTCCAGTCTGAGCATTACATGGATAATATTTGTTGATTGAGTGCTTGCAGGAGGCAAGAGTAGTTAAGAGCACAGGCCCTGAAAGTAGTCTGCTGGGGTGAATCACAGCTCTCCTGTCTAAGGCTTGTGTGACCTTGAGCAAGAATCTGCTGGGCGTGTGTGACCTTGAACAAGAATCTGCTGCTTCTCGAAGTCTTGGTTTCTCTAGCCATAGCGTAAGAGGTAGGTAATGCATTGTGTGAGGATTAAATGCAACCATGTATATAAACCACTTCACACAGGGCCTGGCATAGTCATGTGCAACAAATGTTGACCATTATTAATAGTACTTGAAAATGGTTTATAGAAACAGCAAGGGAGAAGTAACATCAGTCTCTCACTAGAATTTTCCTTTTATTTCAGTAATTTTTTTTTTAATTTTTCAAAAGACAAACAGATTGTAAGTTTATAGGCCTTTATAGCTGGGAAGGATTGCTTTCCTAAAAACGGCTACTTGAAAATGGCAACTCCTGGAGTTCCCATTGTGGCTCAGCGGTAACAAACCTAATTAGTATCCTTGTGGATGCAGGTTCGATCCCTGGCCTCGCTCAGTGGGTTAAGGATCCAGTGTTGCCATGAGCTGTGGTGTAGGTTGCAGACACAGCTTGGATCCTGTGTGGCTGTGGCTGTGGCTGTGGTGTAGGCCGGCTCTGACTTGATTCCTAGCCTGAGAACTTCCATATGCCTTGGGTGCAGCCCTAAAAAAGACACAAACACAAAAAAATAAATAAAAGGAAGAAAATGGCAACTCCTGTGTTGAACCAACAAGACCAGTTTTTAAAACTGCAGTCATTTTTATGAGTGTAAAATACTGAGTTCAAAATGCAGAAAATGTACATATATTTTATGATTGTAATGAAGAGAGGGAGAAATATGTTTTTGTTCCAGGTATTTTTTGCTGCTAAGCTATTTAATAATATGGCCATTTTTTTCCTGTTCCTCAGCAGAATGAGCAAGCTTCGCTGCCCATATTTTTTTGGACTGCAAAAGTTTTACCAATTTTTAAAAAATACATTCTTACAACATTGCTATGAAGTGGCTAGCAGGTGAATCCTATTTTTTTTGTTTATAACAATAGACCAGTATTTGATTTAAAGAATAACTGAAAATTCTCTTCTGTTTCACTACCCAGATGAATAATTTTCAAATGTTATAGTTCTTATAGACTGCATGATTTGTGTCAGGCCATAGTAATTTTTCTGGTTTCCTAGACCTTTCTGTGTATAGTGGAAGTCTTGGTTTGCACTGTGTCCTACCACTTATTGTGTGAATTGTGCCAGTGTACAGTTTATTATCATGCAGTGTATATTTATACAAACTCAGACAGTACAGTAATGTACCATTTATTATTAAGGGATTATTTGGGGCAGAGTTGTGCATAAATTTGACAGGCTGATATTTGACAGGTATGAAAAATAGCACATGCGCCTAGAATCATAATGGATTTACCTGGAAGGGAATTTAAAAGTTATTCTAGACTAAGTACCTCATTCAATAGAAAATTGAGGCACAGTCACTTGTCTGTTACACAGCTGAATTGTGATCATTTTTCCTCTCCAAAAAAAGGCTATGCTGTGGCTTCTCTTGCCATTTGTCTTCCCCCCTTTTTTTGTTAAAAATATTAATTTAAAAATTATTTAAAAAATCCTAAAATGAGAGTTCCCGTCGTGGCACAGTGGAAACGAATCTGACTAGGAACCATGAGGTTGTGGGTTCGATCCCTGCCCTCGCCGAGTGGGTTAACGGTCTGGTGTTGCCATGAGCTGTGGTGTAGGTCACAGATGCTGTTCGGATCTGGCATTGCTGTGGCTGTGGTGTAGGCTGGCAGCTGTAGCTCGGATTAGACCCCTAGTCTGGGAATCTCCATATGCCGTGAGTGTGGCCCTAAAAAGCAAAGCAAAGAAAATCCTAAAACAGGATAATACTGCATTTGAAGAAGAAAGACAAAATCCTATTTTATGATAGAGATGGATTAGGGTTTTGATAGTGAATTGTAAACTCATACTTAATGATACATCCAAGAGTTTTCTAGTCTCTGTGGTTCAGAGCATCCATTTATTAGACCACTTTCAAATATAAAGCAATATCTAAAACAGAACTAACTCATTGTTCAGTCGTTGCAAATAAATACTATATATTCAAAGAAAAATTATATTCAGATATTTTTCCCTTCCCTGGTGCTTGAAGACAGTGTTAAAAATTGCAGTCTATGGGAGTTCCGATTTGGGCTCAGCAGAAACGAATCTAACATCCATGAGGACGCAGGTTCCATCCCTGGCCTCGCTCAGTGCGTTAAGGATCTGGCGTTGCCCTGCGCTGTGGTGTAGGTTGCAGACATGGCTCATATCCAGCGTTGCTGTGGCTGTGTTGTAGGCCAGCGGCTTCAGCTCCACTTTGACCCCCAGCCTTGGAACCTCCATATGCCATGGATGTGGCCCTAAAAAGACCAAAAAAAAAAAAATTGCAGTCTCTTGCAAACTAGACTGGTTAAGAACACACCACATTGTTTCAAATTCAGTTTTAATAGTGCTACAGCAATCAAATGGGGAGAAACCAAAAGAATTGTTTAAATGAATTCTTCAGGGCCTGGCTTTTGTCTCAGTGGAACCTTCCCTAAACCAGTTAGGTCTCAGGTTAAACACCAGATACATTCTGCTCTCCTTCGTATCTCTAATGTATCTAATTATAATAATTTGGTTATGGGTAGTTTTTTAAAAAAACTTTGTTCTCACACGACTGTAAGTTCTGTCAGCTCAGGAACCATGTATCTTTTTCACTGCTGCATCCTTCATGTCAAGCATCACACTAGACATGGACACATCCTTGATAAATACTTTTTGACTGATAGATGAATGGATTCCTTGATTAGGATGTTGTCGCAAAGAGAGGTTGGAGGATTCCACTGGCTACTTCACACCGGGCTTCAGGTCACGTTCACTGCTATTCATTCACCATGGATAAAGGGTTTGGTTAGATTTGCAAGCCCAGAAATTTTATTTGATCATTTTGATTATCTGATTCATTAGTACTAGTAAACAAACCCCCCAAAAGCTGATTTGTATGCCAGAATACAACTTTTCAACTTATGGCAGGAAATGTACCTGAGAACTGGGGTTTATGGTCTGTGCAGGTGTGGTGGAGACTGAAATCTTGGAACAGCCTTGTGCTTTTCTACATGTGCCTGGCCTGGCCTGGTCCTGCCAGTTGGGACCACATGACTGGGACTGGCCGTTGCATTCTGAGCCACAATGATAGGTGTCACTCTGAGGCCAGGGTAGTCAGAGCCAATGTTCGTTCTTCCTTCCTTCCTCCCTCCCTCCCTCTTCCTTCCTTCCTTCCTTCCTTCCTTCCTTCCTTCCTTCCTTCCTTCCTTCCTTCCTTCCTTTCTTTCTTACCATAGCCGAGGCATATGGAGGTTCCTGGTCTCGGGGTTGAATCAGCTGCCAGCCTACACCACTACCACCGCAACACCAGGGTCAGACTCTGTGACCTACACCACAGCTCATGGCAATGCTGGATCCTTAACCCACTGAGCGAGGCCAGGGATTGAACCCACATCCTCATGGATACTAGTTGAATTTGTTTCTGCTGAGCCACAACGGGAACTCCCCCAGTGTCCTTTCTTCATTTCTTTCTCCTTTGTCGTGACAACTTTGTAAGCCTTTTGTTCTAACTGGCAAATCTGCAAGGGGGAAGAGGACTGCCTGGCCAGGATTGGACTTAGATGAGCAAGCAATATGCTTCAGTGGCAGCCACTGAGATCTCAGGGGCTTAGGTGTTACCATCACATAGCTTAGTATGACCTCGATGAATAAATTAGAAACTTTCTCTTGGTTTATACATTTTCCCCTCAGAGAAACAAATGACAAACCACCATTTTTGGATCCTACTTGTTTCCTTGAGCTTAAACTACCTAAAAGGATATCTATGCTTTATCTATAAATGATGAGAATAAGAGCTAACAAAGGAAAATGTAAAGCATCCAGATAATTCATAGCCACTCACTGGCACGTTGTAGTACTTTAGAACTAGTGTTCGTGATCCTTACTGAACCACAAGCTTGGAATGGTTTCTTCCATCGTAATATTTTTGGTCTTTTTCTTGGTGCATAAGAAGAAATACAGGTTGAAATGAGCAAAACTACTATAAATCAAGATCTTAGAAATTTCCTCTCTTTTGCTCCATCCCATCAGTTTATGTGTCCCATGATTCCTTCAGCAGTAGTTTATGGCGTAACGTGGATCTCGTATAAGATCTTTTTTTTTTCCTAAGGCGTTTTTTCAACAGGATTTTATTTGAGTACTTGAATTCCAGTTTTCTTTGAGATCCTGTTAGGCTTTGCCACTTGGCTAAGGTGAATGGGTCAGAAGTCTTGTCCTCAGAATTTTCCCATCGGTGACAGAGATTGCTGTCTCTTCACCCAAACGTGCTCCCTGTCATGGACGGGCACGCCCACCCTTGCAGTTACACGGGGCCCGGGGCTGAGTGCTCTCCAGTGGCGCTCCTGAGGTCCAGACCCTTCCGAGTCTAGTTCATAAATGCCTCCCCCGTGTGATTGCCCCTTGCTGTCCGCTTTTGCTGGCTGGTCGTCGATGCCCACGGTGACCTGAAAGTCATGAGTTGAAGGTGGAAGAGTTTTCTGTCAGTCACTCAGTGACTGCCTGCAGCAAAGGCCCACCCCCTCTCCCCGGAGACATTTGCTTTGGACTAAGGTGTGAGTAACAAATACATTCCACTGGTTGAGCCACCGAAGTTTCGTGTGTATTACGGCAAATAGCATCACCCTCAGGCAACATTTCTTCATAGCTAATACAGCAGTTTCAGGGTAAATATTTAAATGTTCCTGTTATGGCTCAGCGGTTATCGGATCCGACTAGCATCCATGAGGACGCAGGTTCGATCCCTGGTCTCGCTCAGTGGATTAAGGATCCGGCGTTGCCGTGAGCTGTGGTGTAGGTTGCAGACGCAGCTCAGATCCCGCGTTGCTGTGGCTGTGGTGTAGGCCGGTGGCTGCAGTTCCTGTTAGACCCCTAGCCTGGGAACCTCCATATACTGTGGATGTGGCCCTAAAAAGAAGACAAAAAAGAGTAACTTATGTCTTAGTTTGTTACGTAACCGATAAGAAACAACAGTTTCATTTGACAATACTCTGCCAATTCTTAGCCTTTCATGATTCCAAGTGACTTGGCCCTTCCTGAAGCGGCCAGCCGATGGCCACTCTGATTAAGTGGACGCTTTGTTTCTCCTTCTTCCTCTCACACCATTTTATAAGGTCAGTCTGTGTTTGCAAAGGGGGAGAGCCTTTACTCTTACTTACAAGTACAGTAGGAAAAAGAGAAGGAATACATTTAAAGTATCAACACAGAGGTATAATTTATGTGGCTGACGCAGGCTCTGGCAGGTCCCTTTTCTGCAGAGTGTCGCTGCTGTGAGAAATTGAACAGCGTGTAAAAGCAGCTCTGTGTTCACCTTCCACACCGGCGCCCGAGAAACCTAGTTGTTCCTGATGCATCTCTTCCCCCCCGCCCCCGCACACACCTAGTCAGTCACGTGGTGAGATGAGTTCAGTCCCCTCGGTATCTTCTGCATCTGCCTCCCGCCGTGTTCTGGTTTAGGTCTCTATTAAGGGTCCCAGGGGTGCAACAATCTACTGTGTGGCCTCGTAGCTTCTACAGTGCAGAGGCAGAATTCACTTTCTCTGGAGTTCCAGTCATGGCTCAGTGGTTAACGAATCTGACTAGGAACCATAAGGTTGCAGGTTCGATCCCTGGCTAAGGATCCGGCGTTGCCGTGAGCTGTGGTGTAGGTCACAGACGTGGCTCGGATCCCACGTTGCTGTGGCTGTGGCATAGGCCGGCGGCTACAGCTCCGATTGGACCCCTAGCCTGGGAACTTCCATATGCCGCGGGTGCGGCCCTAGATAAGGCAAAAAGACAAAAAAAAAAAACCCAAACAATTCACTTTCTCTGATGCAAAGCTTGTAGTTCTGGTGGCACAGCAGGCTAAGGGTCTGGTGTTGTCACTGCAAAACCCAACGCCTATATACCTCCGCTTCAGAATCCTTCAGTGACTCTCCCTTGCTCTGGGGATAAAGCCTAAGCTTCTTCAGGGGACTTGCGAGGCCGTTCGTCTTCGGTGATCGCTATTCCCGCCTTTGCTCTCGCTGTCTTTCCTTCCCTCTGCCTGTGCCGTCTTTCCCATGTCCCGTGCCCCAGCCTTACAGAACCCCTTTTCTTTAAACATGCCCCAGTCCTGCTTGAGCATCTCAGCCTTTGTCCCTGCCGTGACCTCAGTGTGGAGCGCCGCTGCTTCCCACCCCCCTGTCTTCATCACCTCGTCATTCCTGTCCATCCTTTAGTTCTCAGCTTAGATGGTCCTTCTTGGGTCACCCTCTTAGTCCTTAGGGTCTGAATTAACTCTAATGTTGCCCTGCATTTCCTCTGTCATAATAGCTCCCGTGCTGTACCTGCCTGTTCCCTTCTCATATCCCCTTCTAGGCGGTCGGGAGAGCCTCAGGCTTCGCTTCACTGAGGATCCTTGTACCTAAGCCCTCAGCACATTCTGTAGCACGGTTAACACTCGGATAAATGAGTAACAGGATGTGCGAGAACCCAGTCTTTCTCAGATTTGTCTATAAAGTGATATTTGAAGATACACTGAGGACGGCTAAAGTCCGTGCCAGGATATCTTTCCAAATGTCGAGAAACCATTGATGCTTGAAGACCGTTTATAGGAGAAATGATTGATTCTGGATCATCCATTGTGAAGGTCTAAATCACAGGGTTTGAGGATGGGTTTGCTGATGGATGTAAACAACTTGGTGCTTGTAAGTTGTGTTTGCTTGGTAAAATTGTCCATGAAAAGATAATGTCCCAGTTATGGTTAAGGCAATTGTGAGGATTGAGTGATGGACACATGAAGTTCCTACCTAGCTTTGTGCTTGGCATTTGGTGGGTCTTCAGTAAGTATTATTTCCTGCTTATAAATGACTTAGCATCTTGTTAGGACAAGAAAGCGAAATGCTCTGTAGCGTGTTGCTCCTCAGCCAAACTGCAGCAGGTGAACTTGGTGTCCAGCCTCCACCTGTACCTCTGCGATCCCCGCCCCCCTTGTCCTGTGCAGACTGTCTGCAGGTGGTCTCAAGGCCAGAACCTCGCCCTTGACCCAGGACTCTGGTCTCCCGCAGCTCCATTGCTTTCAGAGTCTGTCATAGTAATGCCTCACTCTTTCCCTCTAGTCAAAGCTGCTCTTTGACAAATTCTGTGCTTTGTACTTCTCTGACTCCTGCTGTTTATGACTCCACTGTTTTCTCTTTCTGTGTGTTAAGCATAGGTAACGTGGCATCCAGAGTGAAGTGTTTGTTGTCAGCCTGGGGGGTTTAAACCATGGCATCACCACCGCCCACCTTTGACCTTTGACCACTTACTAAACCTCTCTGGTCCTCATCGCTGTCACGTGTAAAGTGAGAATGGAAACTCTAAGAGTTGTGAAGAGTGATTTTCTGTTAATAAATCTGGAATGGTGCCTAGAGGCTGAGAGGCACTGAGTGATTTTTTGCCATCATTAATCATAATCATATCTGGTGACCGCAGCTGCTTCTGTGTAACTAGAAATATCCCTTCTCGGAGTTCCCTTTGTGGCTCAGTGGTTAACAAACCCGGTTAGGATCCAAGAGGATATGGGTTCCATCCCTGGCATCACTCAGTGGGTTAAGGATCCTGTGTTACCGTGAGCTGTGGATCTGGTGTTGCTGTGGCTGTGGCGTAGGCCGGTGGCTGTAGCTCCGATGCGACCCCTAGCCTGGGAACCTCCCTGTGCTGCGGGTGCAACCCTAAAAAGCCAAAAGGAAGAAAAAAAGAAATAGCACTTCTCTACCAGAATCTCCTCCGCCCCCATTCTCACCCTGTGATGTTTCCACTTGGATGACCCACAGTAAACTCTAGTTCAGTACTCAGAGCTAAGCTTATCAAGCTTTTCGCTGTAGCAGGATGCTTTTGACTACAAGTAACAGAAAACCCAAATAAAAGTGGCTTACCCAGCAAGGGAGGTTTTTTTTCTCTTTTCTAACAAGAAGTCTGGAGGGAGGGTAGATCCAGGGTTGGATAACCCAGTTGTTCAGTCATGTCCTCAAAGACCCAGGTCCTTTGTGCTCCTGCAGCAACTTCACTTGTCCTTTTTGACTGGTCCCCCTCGCCTCTAGATGGAAGTTCAGGCATGGCCCGCCTTGGACAGCAATCTGAAAGGATCGCCTCCCATCTTCGATCAGATCAAGAAGTTTCCTAATCCCTTCTCTGATAAGGGGTTTGGAATCCCCGCTTTCAGCTGGCAATAATCGAGATCCCTTCTCCTGGATATGGGGATAGGCTTCCATCCCCTGAGCAGACCCGGGGGTGAGGGGGTCGCTGCGGGGATGGGGCCAGACGCTGGACCAGAGTCAGGGCTCTGCTGGCCAAGGAGGTGGTTGGGGGATGAACTCGGGTAGAAAGCACTGCAGTGTCCGCTACCGCGTTTGAAATGTGTCATGCTTAAAGGGGGAAAAAAATCTCAAAGTGAAGAATGGTGAGTTGCCAAGGCGGCGCGTATTGTGGAAAGTCAAGCCGGACCAGGGCTCTGAGGCTGGAGCCGAGGGGGCTGAAGTGAGAGACGTGTGGCCCATGGGTGACTGGCGCAGTCGGAGGCAAGAAGGGCCTCAGTTGCTTCCCAGTGTCTCCGTGGCGAAGTTCAATAGCCGGTCACGGAGACGAGGAAAAGAACAGGTGCTCGGGTTTAATCGACAGCGGTTTCACTGAAGTTTCCAGCAGGTTGAGTCCAGGTTACCCGTGAGACATCAGATTCGCAGCTTGATCACTCTGAATTTGCTCACAGATCACTTGGCGGAGATACTGCCCGGCGGAAATATTCCATCGGCAGTTGGGAGAAATGGCTGAGCTGGGCGTGTAGATGCCAAAATGCTGCTCTTTTTGCCCCTGAAGCTCCGCCCTTCTCTTTCCTTCACTTGCGGTGCCGCTGCCCAGCCTTGAGCCCTCCCTCTTCCTTGATGGCCCGTGTCTCCGGTCAGAGCCCTCTCCGCGGGGACTGCCTTCTCCCTTTCTTCTTAGGGAACCCGTCCTCTTTCGGTGAAGCCATTGCTTCAGCCACTGTGTGCCGAGATTGCAGTGCTATGATGTCATCAAGGAGCCATCCCCCGTTAAAATGAACTCAGAATGTTCCAAGCCCATCTGCTTTGTTAAAAGCCCATAAACGTTAAATCGCGAAAACCAAAACCAGCTCCCCCAACCAGGCTACCTCTACGCCCAGGCCCAGGAAATTGTGTTGAGTGGACAGTTATTTAAAGGCATATTGAAAAGGGTGCAGACTTCTCTTCTAGTTCCCCGGAATTACAACCGGGAAAACAGTGTTCAGGGTAGCCATTCTCACTTTGCAATTCAGACCTGGCTTACCTGGGAAGAGCTCTCAGCACATTCCAACAGAGGACACCCAGACAGCTGTACCCTTACTGAGCCGGAGGAGAAGCCTGACCTTCAGGGTTGCCCTTATTAACCCTTTGCATCCTGCCTTCTGTTTCTCTTGCCAACAAGTCCCCAGCCCTTCCTTTTCTCAGCCTCACATCCGGTGTCAGGGCGCTGTTCTCTCCTGCTTCCTCGCTCTTCGTACACAGCCCATTGTCACATTGCTCCCTGGCACTGGTCCCTACTTCCCGTGTGCTACCCCTCCTCTGCAGTGTTTGCAGACGTCTTAGAGCCACGTCGGTCTCCTTGACCTTTCCTGGTCAGGCCTCTCTGCTCGCCTGCACGCCGCTGCTCTTGCCTTGCTCCGCCTGCCCTCTGCTAGTAGCCTCATCCTTTTCTTAGCCCATTTCCCTGACCTTTGGGTAGAGAAGTGTCAAAGTGGTTTTCGCCTGCCTGTGGGGCAGCCTGATGGCTGTGAATTTGTTTTGCAGGTGCTACATAGACCATGAGTTCACCTGCCAGTTTTAGTTGGACGTCTTCTCTTAAGATAATGAGAAAGGTCTGCCCAGACAGTAGTGGTTCTCCTTGCTGTTGAGCACAGAAACACAGCATGAATCCCTCTTATTCAAAAAAACAAAACAAAACAAAAAAAACAGCCATAAAAGGGAAGTTCCCTGCTGGCGTGGCGGGTTCAGGATTCAGCATTGCCGAAGCTGTGGCAAGGGTTCAATCCCTGGCCCAGGAACTTCTGCATGCTGTGGGTTGTGGCCAAAAGAGATAAAAAGGAGAAAAAAAGCCATAGAGTGTGTGGGGAAAGAGGAACTCTCCTTGAGGGGCAATTTAGAAATATGTCTCAGAAGCTACCCTAAATGTGCATATGTATCTTTATATATGCATATACGTATATCCATACAGAGCTATACAGTTTTGCATATATGTATTCGAAATCTCTCAGGAAACATAGGAAGTTGACAGCACTGGTTACAGTTAGAGGAAGGAACTGGAAGTTGTGAGATAGGGTGTGAGGGAGACTTTTATTGCATTTTTTTGTGTGTCTTTTGGATTTTGATCATAGAAGTACTACTTATTTGAAAAAAATATTTTTAAGAGTTCCCATCGTGGCTCAATGGAAACGAATCCGACTAATAGCCATGAGGTTGCGGGTTTGATCCCTGGCTTCGCTCAGTGGGCTAAGGATCCGGTGTTGCCTTGAACTCTGGTGTAGGTCGCAGATGTGGCTTGGATCTGGCGTTGCTGTGGCTGTGGCTTAGGTTGGCAGCTCCAGCTCCGATTAGACCCCTAGCCTGGGAACCTCCATATGCCGCGGGTGCGGCCCTAAAACAACAAAAAACAAACAAACAAAACGTTTAGTGTACTCTTCTATGCCTGGCAGTTCTACTTGAAGGAATTTATCCCACAGAAATGTCTGTATACATGTTCGTAATATTGCATGTAAAATGATGTTGATGTTGGCATGTTTATAGGAATGACGATAACAAAGGCCAACCTCAAAGGCCATCAGTGGGGGCCGGTGCATCAATTATAACTTACTTGTACTGACGTTTAGAAAACCAAGGAGTACTGTATGGAAAGATTGCCGAATTAGGTGGGCTATGCCAAAGTCACAAACAACCCCCAAGTCCCAGCAGCTTAATGTAAGGAAGGATTATGTCTCTCTTAGAACGCCGTGGATCTGGGGAGGCTCTGCAGGCAGCCACTGGGCACTCAGGCTGCTTCGACCTTGGGGCTCTGCCATCTCAACCACAGCACTTCCTCCATCACCAGGGCAGTGTGCACGCGGCTTCTCTGAGCTGTGGCCCAGGAGTGTGTAGATCCCACAGCCTGCTGGCCAGAACTAACAGCCTGGCCTCCTTAACTGCACAAGGGGGTGGCCGTGCAGGGGAACAGATGGGGAATTTGGGGCATAACCACCTTGGCCATATCATTTTGCATATACTAATTTAAAAAACAATGTGTAGATCATCTATATGACACATGGAGTGAGTGTGTCATATATATGTGTGTGTGTGTGTATATATATATGTGTGTGTGCATATATATATATGCATATATATATATATATATATATATATATACACACACACACACACACACACATACCCATATACATTTGTTTTAAAAACAAATATGTGTATGAGGAATTACCATTGTGGTATAGCGGAAATGAATCCGACTAGTATCCATGAGGATGCGAGTTCAATTCCCAGCCTCACTCAGTGGGTTAAGGATCTGGTGTTGACGCAAGCTGTGGTATATGTCACAGACATGGCTCGGATCTGGCATTGCTGTGGCTGTGGTGTAGGCTGGCAGCTGTAGTGTTGATTGGACCCCTTGCCTGGGAACTTCCATATGCCGCACATGTGGCCCTAAAAAGCAAAATAAGTAAATATATCTGTGGAGCACGGGCACATAAGGTTTTCTGGAAGGATATATAAGAGGTTATTATTAGCAGTAGAAACCTTTGGAGAGTGAAACCCTGTTGGAATTTTTTTACCATTATTTTTAATCTTTTCAGTCTAACAATAAAATGTTTACTCTGCCTTAAGCACTCTAGTGTAGGCTTTACCTTCTGTTCATATACAGTGAGAGTAGAATTAATATGTATTGATTTTTGTGGGTTTTTTTTTTTTCAGTCTGGTCTAAATTGATTCCATGAAATGCTTCCTGAAGAAAAGAAAAAATCAGCTTTGAGCAGTCTGAATCATACAAGTTTGAATTTACCTTAAATCAGTTTATAGCGCTAACACGTATGTGTGCATAGAATATGTTCAGAATAGAGGGAACAGCAGAATCCACCTCTGTTTGTACTTCCTTGTGTTGTTTAGTTAAGCCTCACATGTTGCCAGTTTTATAAAATGGGAAATGCCCTTTCCCGTTTACGCCGCGCCACTCCTTTCCTGAATATGCTAGAATTAAAGGGCAGGCAAAGAAATAAGCAATTCATTCATCGTGAGCAAGCAAGGAGCTGCCCTGCCTCGCCTTGGAGAGCCAAACACCCAGGGAGCTGTAAAACTACAGTAACAGATGACATAATCTCTCCTCCTATGAGAGAGAGCTTTAAAGTCTAGTAATCTCTTTAGGCATTCAAAAATACAAAGGTTCACTTTTACAGGTTAATGCCCTCTTTCCACAAAGCCAGACATTCTCATTTACAAATGGAGTATAAATTAAACGGACATTTAAATAGTACATTTGGGGTTCCATGGTGGCTCAGTGGGTTATGAACCCAGCACGGGGTCCGTGAGGATGTGGGTTCGATCCCTGGCCTCACTCAGTGGGTTACGGATCTGATGTTGCCACAAGCCGCAGCATAGGTTGCAGATGCAGCTCAGAGCCAGTGTTGCCATGGCTGTGGTGTAGGCTGGTGGCTGCAGCTCCAGTTTGACCCCTAGCCCCGGAACTTCCATACACTGCAGATGTGGCCGTAAAGAGAAAAAATGAAAAAATTAAAAAGATATTGAAACTCTGATTGAAAAAACAAACAGGGATTTCCTGTTGTGGCTCAGCAGGTTAAGAACTCAACATTGTGTCTGTGAGGATGTGGGTTTGATCCCTGGCCTTGCTTAGTGGGTTAAGGATCCAGCGTTGCCATGAGTTGTGGCACAGGTCGCAGATGTGGCTTGGATCCAGTGTGGCTGTGGCTGTGGCTGTGGCATAGGCCTCAACTTTAACTCTGATTCAACCCCTAGTCAGGGAACTTCCATATGCCACAGGTGCATCTGTAAAAAGAGGAAAACAAAGCAAAAATGAAAAAACAAACAGCCTAACACCTTGAATGTGGCAACCTAAGGTTCCTTGTATAGTCATTATCTTCTGTCTGTCATCAAACCCTCAGAGGACAGTTAAATCCCTGCAGGTGCCTAAGGGCCTGAAAAGGACGACGTAGGTTTGAGCGTGCATGTCTCCCGGGGAGTCTCTGAAAACCCAGGAAAGAGCCTGCGACTGGCTGACATAGCTCTTCCAGGATCAAGTCCAAGGCCGATGCGCCTTTGCCCGACTGTTTTTGTCCACACGGGCTGCCCTGACTAGAGTGAGGCTATCCTGGAAATGTCAGCTTTTTCTTTCAAATAATTCTTTGCGTTTTGAGGATGTCTCTTTATGAATAGATGCTGCTTCCTTGGGATGGCTTTATGACTTTATTAGGGCGTCCTCCCTGCCTGTAAGACGCCTCCCATCAGCAGTGACTCCGGAACCAGACTCAGGGTTGGAGGGACTCACCACAGCAAACCCTCCGGTCTCGGTTCCCGCGGCCCCGCCGTCACCCTCACAGTCGGGTTCACTGCGACTCCTGCATTCAGAAAAGACACATCTTTTTCGGCCAAAATAAATAAATAAATAAATAAGGCCGTGAAGCTTGTTTTGCGGAGGATTAGGCTTAAATTTAATTGGATTAAAAGTAAATCATACAAATTTTACTTTCCCAATGTAGCTAGTCGTGCTAAACTGTAACTTTTAAAACAGGCCTTATTAAAAATTTAAACAGTGGTAAACATAGCAAGTAGCTAAAATAAATACACACTTGCATTTTCTGAGATTTTTATGCACTTTCGAGATCAAGTTAATAAGCTACCCTTAAGTGTCACACGTTGTAACATAGTCCTGCTGTGCAGGACGAACAGCCGGCCCGCGGCACACGCGACTTCACCACGTGACTTTAACAACGTCCAGAACGGTCTCAATTTTGTTGACCAAGATGAGTTCGCTGATCACACTCTTGGCTGTCACTGTGACATCAGATTGCCATAAAAAGTTTCTAAATGCTCTCTGTTTCCGTACTTACCACAGACCAAGCACCACCCGGAGTAACACTTCTAGGAACCACTAGAGGATACAAAGAAATGTAGACACACCTGAAATATTAAATAACAATGAAAAATTCTGTAGCTTAAAAGGGTGATAGAAGAGGTGTCCCCTGTGTAGCATCCTATTAATTGACAGCAAAATTGGAGAGACAGTAATTATTCTTCAGTGTTAATCGAAGAGGGAGATCATTCAGTCTAGAGGTGCCAAGGACAGAAATTTAAGTCTTAAAGGATAATAAGATGTTTCTTAAACATCTTATTAAATTTCTTCTTAAAGGATAATAAGATGTTTCAAAATAGAATTTGGATCAATTTTATTTTGAGTCATTGTAGTGTGTGTATATGTGTGTGTGTGTGTGTGTGTGTGTGTGTGTGTGTGTGTTTTGGCCACGCCCATGACATGTGGAAGTTCCCAGGCCAGGGATTGAACCTGTGCCACAGCAGTGACAGTGCAGGGTCCTTAACCCCCTGAGCCATCAGGGAACTCCTGAGTCATTGTAGTATCTTGATTAACTAATTGAACTGTTCTGTAAGCCAAACAGAAACTTAAACATTAGTCATCCTAATTAGTAAATACTGATTTTACTACATAAGTCTTAAGGTCAGCCTTTGAATGCAAATGAAACTTCCCTTGTTTGCATTCTCTCTCTTTTTTTTTTAAAGCCTTTGTTCTTTTGAATCATTACAAATTTCTTGGTAATTACTGTGTTTGAACCAGACTCTACAAGTGGGAATACTCGGTAAGGCTTCTTTAAAAAGCTCTGCTTTGCAGATGTTATTTTGTAATATGGGATCAGTTCTTGCCAGCTCAGTCTTCCTTTTTTATTTATCCTGCATCTAGTTTCTGTTGCATCACTTCCTTTGCCAGAGAATTGACTACAGGATCCTAGGATAGGGTCATTTTTTTTTCATTGTTTTTGCACAGTCTCTATTACCTATTTATGGAGTTGTAACTCTCTTATTAGTCATCACCAAAAATGAAATAGGAGTTACTGTTACACCTGTCAGCTGGTAATGTGGCAAGCTGTGCACAAGTCAGAGATTAATTTTTTTTTCTCAGACCGGTTTTATTATTTTTAAGCACGAGTCCCATTTTAAAATAGGATAATAGCCCTTTTAACAAATCCCTATCTACCTTCTCTTGAAAATTCAGAACTTACTGGCATAGCTTGGTCTACCTTCAGAATAGGAACCACCCATGAAAGTCACAACTGTCCCTTCAAACAGAGCACACACTTGTCAAGTCCCCACCATGGCCTGGCGGACTGACTTTATTTCCTTTGTCTTTTTGCTGCCTGGCCTTCATAGACAGCTTGGCTTCATTACGGGTCTAGGATGGAAGATCAAGATTTACCCACCGAATCCAAAACCACGCCAACATGAAAACTTCAGCTTTACCAGCACTAGCAGTTGCCTTTCCTAACTTGACTTATGTGTCATTTGTAGAATTGTTATCTATAAATCTGCAGTTGAAATGAATTGGTTGACCTCAGAAATGGATTATTTCAATCTCTATGCATAAACAATATATGTAGATGCGTATGTACATATGTACACATCCTTACGCGAGAATAAGACAGCTCTGAAGATACTAACATGTCTGTTGGGGAATCGTCTGAGTGAAGGGTATTTGGGAGGTTTTTAGTGCTCGTCCTACAACTTTTAAGCTTGAGATGATTTCAATATGAAAATTATTTTTCAAAGTCAGAGCTGACTCTCCATCACAGATTGTCAACAGTGAGAAAGATTTTTTTTTTCTGCCCTAAATGATGAATCTTTTACCCTGTATTTAGGGAAAGGAAACATTTAAGGCCAACCTAATTAATACCAGGTCTTACACATCATTTTCCAGAAGAAAAATGTTTTTCCTCTCATTGATATTAAGAATAAAACTTAGAAGATTTTCTGCATGTAGGAACAGCCAAACCAATTTGTCTCTGTGTCTAATTGTCAGTACCCCGACATAAGAAAACATTCAAAGCGTAAATAAATGCATACCGCTCTGTATCTAAAGAAGGACCTCGTTAGCAAAGCGTATACATATTTGCCAGTGGGTAGGCACCCACTTATTATATGTTTTAAACAAGCAACCACGTGGTCAAGAGCGCACAGATCTGAACTACGTGTCCATTTGTGGTGATGAACTGGGGCCAGTTTCATCCCACACTTTGGCCCAGTCGCCAGTATGTGTCTCCTAGAAGGTTGCTCAGGATGAAAGCTGCAGTGCACACAGCCCCAGCAGAGAGCGGAGACGGTCAACAAGATTCATTCTCCTTACTTTCCCAAGTAAACCAAACGATTTGTCCTAGGTCGGGATGGTGCAAGCCTCTTCCTGCTGGCTGCAGTGACTTTTGACGTGTCCCTGTCATTCCTTGAGAACTCTCCTATTCTCTGCCTTAGTAACACTAAGGCAGTAACACCTGGCTCAGCTAATGCTTTCCTTGGCCGGGGAATGGATTCAGCCTTTTCTCCAAAAAGCGCTAGTTCCCCTTAGTGGCATGTGGCTCTTAAAAAAAACCAAGATCTGGGTAGTGAATTTAATTGTTGCTGCCAGTGTATCATTGCTTCTAGGCTTTTACTCAGAGTTTGAGGGGGGTACACACACACACACACACACACACACACACACGTCTCTGCTTCTGTTTCTTTGTCTGTTTATGTTAACTATCACCAGTTCATCCCAACACCTCCGTTTTCAGTCCAACACCCTGGAGTTTATTTTAGCCGGCTCCCTTCCACGTTTGTCATTTCCTTCTGCGGTAGTGAAAAACCTGGCTCCCATCATCCTCAGCATATTTACTTATTTTCTTAATCCTCCTGTAACTAATTTCCCCACCACACGGCCGCCTCCGGGGCCCCTGCCCTGCTGGACAGCCGAGCTGCACTGGTGTAGTCCTTCATCCCGGCCCCATCACACGCACTGCTGAGCCGGCCTTGTCCTCAGTCCCGGCCCGGCCAAGTACGCTGGCCATGCTGGCCAAACCCTTGCCCTTGGAAACTTAGAATTATAAGCAAAAACTCGAGACAAAATATTTCCTGAAATTAGAAAGTAAGAGGATTAATATTTTGAGTTATTCCATCACGTAGTTTCAATTCTTATTCGCAGAGGACGAGGGAATTTAAGTGAAGATTTGGAAATAATGCTATTTATAAGTAGGCTTAGCTTTTCTCTTACTTTCTGAAGCGTCACATGAACAGACCTTTAGAGAAACCGGTAGATGCAACGTCCAGGGACGGCTGCTTTCTGAGGGCGGCTGGAGCTTTTCCTTTTGGCCTGGTGGGGAGGGGCACTGAAAGAAATATTATAGTATTTGTCTTCTGTTGGCAACCAATCTGCTCACATAAATTCCTTTCTCAGTGTGATCTAGCAAAAAAAAAAAAATCCTGCTTTCAGAACTAAGAAAAAAGAGGGAAAGTTATTTGTTTTTTCCATTGCCTGGTGTATTTGATCTGTTTTTAGTGTTTGACTCTTTTCTTTGCCACCACATTCTTCCTCTCTTAGTTCACTTCCTGATGTCTGCCACTCCTGAGTGTAGACAACCCTTGGTTATTTTCGCAAGGAGAGAAGGACCCACTGGATTGAGCAGAGTCTTCGATTATCCAGATTGGTGCGGCTTTGGAGCGTGTTGATTTTTATCCTCTGGATACGGGCCCCTTTAATACTAGGCCATTTTAATAATGAACCTCTCAGGGTGCCAGGTCCCTCCACCCTTAGTGAAAAATCCCCTTGGGTCCCACCACAGTGTACCAGGAATTAGTACAAATTAAATTTAGTTTATCTGGCTCCATTTTCTTAGGGGACTTGATTACAGTTTAGGAATAAAGCTGTAAGAGGCAAGGTCTCAAATATCCTGTAGAGATGAAGACGCTTTGCAGAGCTGTCTTTTGACTTTTATAGCTCCTCAAGTCCCTTCTTCCCAAGAAATCCCCCTTTGGACTCGATCCCCAAATGAAGAGCCATTATTAAGGGGCTCCAGCGAGCAGCTCATGAGATTTCACTTGGAGATGCCATTCGATATCCTTAATTTCCTTTTAGGGCTTGTTGGCATCAGAAGAGTTCCAGCATCATCAGATTAGCACTGGAAAGCTCTGTGCCCCCGGACACTTGCACTATGGGAGAGCTGGTGTGCCAGCTTGACCTCCCTCCTTCCCCGGTCCAAAAGTCAGACTGCCTAAATGACGTAAATCCTATACCACTGAGAGGCGAAAGGAGGTTAGCCCTTCACCTTAGACACAAGAAAGGTTTGCTTTTAAAAAAAAAAAAAAAAACAGGAGTTCCCTTCGTGGCTCAGTGGTTAACGAATCCAACTAAGAACTGTGAGGTTGCGGGTTCGATCCCTGGCCTTGCTCAGTGGGTTAAGGATCCGGCGTTGCCGTGAGCTGTGGTGTAGGTCGCAGACGCGGTTCGGATCCTGCGTTGCTGTGGCTGTGGCGAAGGCCGGCGGCTACAGCTCCTGTTAGACCCCTAGCCTGGGAACCTCCACATGCCGCGGGTGTGGCTCTAGATAAAAGGCAAAAAGACAAAAAAAAAAAAAACCCCAAAAACCTCAAGCCATGACAAAATGCCAAATATAGCAAGTATGAGGATAATGCAAAATTAAGAGCTTTCCTGGAGGAGTTCCCATTGTGGCTCAGTGGTAACAAACCTGACTGGTATTCATGAGGATGCAGGTTCAATCCTTGGCCTTGCTTAGTGGGTTAAGGATCTGGCATTGCTGTGAGCTGTGGTTTAGGTCCCAGACTTGGCTCGGATCTGGCGCGGCTGTGGCTATGGCGTAGGCCAGCTGCTGAAGCTCTGATTTGACCCCTAGCCTGGGAACCTCTGTATGCAGCAGGTGCGCCCCCCCCCAAAAAAAAAGCTTTCCTTGAGATGTGGCCTTAATAGATGTTGCAGACTCCTGACAAGGAAAGCCAAAGAGAGAGCCAGCTGACAGTTTCTGGCCATTCGTTCATTCAGTCAGTAAATATTTTTGCTGGTTTTAAAATCCTCTGCTCAGTGGCGACTGTTACTTCACCCCAACAGAAACAATAGCTGAACACATAGCTTGGGAGCATCTGGGAAACGTCCCAGTTTCCTTACTCGTATGAAACCCCTTCTGTAGCAGGAATAGATCTCTCTCCAAGGCCAGTGAAAACCTTGCTTTGTGGGGCATATTTCACAAGCAGAGATAATGCTTACGTGCTGTTTTAAGTATATGGTAATTTCCTTCTTACCTGTAACTGGGCGTGTGACGTCAACACCAGGAGGTTTGGAAGATTTGCTGTTAATGTTTCAAAACGTATGAATGATAAGCAACCTACAAGAAAAAATAGCTAACGTCGTTCTGGGCATGCATGATAAAAAATATTTGTTTATTGAACTTAAAACAGTTGTTGTGGCAGACTAATGAAAAGGAAATAATTCATGTCCTTGGCTACAGAACCACGTATTTCTCTTTAGCGTCTCCTGCCCCAGCATCTGCCTCGCTTGTACTCAAAAGCTGCCTACCTGGTCATGACAAGCCTTCACGTGCTATGAACACTGGGATAAGGAACTATGGTTTTTAAAAAGTGTTACAGTGGTGTTCACGTTGTGGCTCAGCGGGTTAAGAACTCGACATAGTCTCTGTGAGGATGTGGGTTCGATCCCTGGCCTCGCTCAGTGGGTTAAGGATCCGGCATTGCTGCAAGCTGCGGTGTAGGTTGCAGACGTGGCTCGGATCTGGCATGTCTGTGGCTGTGGGTTAGGCCAGCAGCCGCAGCTTGGGTTAGACCCTAGCCCAGGAACTTTCGTGTGCCACAGGTTTGGCCCTAAAAAGAATTTTTTTTCTGTCTTTTTGCCTTTTCTAGGGCCGCACCCGTGGCATATGGAGGTTCCCAGGCTAGAGGTCTAACAGGAGCTGTAGCTGCCGGCCTTCGCCACAGCAACACGGGATCCGAGCCGTGTCTGCAACCTACACCACAGCTCACGGCAACGCCGGGTCCTTAACCCACTTAGCGATGCCAGGGATCGAACCCACAACCTCATGGTTCCTAGTCGGATTCGTTAACCACTGAGCCACAATGGGAACTCCCCTAAAAAGAATTTTTTTTAAAAAAAGGGCTGCTGTATATTGACTAGGTTTACTGTCATTTACTGGATTAGGCGTCGTTGTGGAAAAGTGACAGTGTATACCTGTTAGCTCTCCTGTCACCCAGAGAGCCCAGGAGCCGGATACTTAGGGACGGATAGGGAGAGGGGCTTCCTACCAGTGTAAGTTTGAGGGTGGGATGGACTAAGAAGCTTAAATTTATCCTAGTTAGTTTCAGTTCTCAGACATCCTTGGGATTTATGTATTTTTTTCAAAGAGCGTACAGTACTTTAAGCGGCTTACCCTATTATTAAAGACGCATAGTTATCCATGTATATAATTGCACATTCCTACCAAAGCGTTTTCTGACTCATCCTCCTGAGCAGTGTTGATTTTATAAATAAGCTAACTCCTTGGTTAAGGTGAAATGCAGTTAACTACTTCCCTGGGCCCGTCGGGAATCCAACGGCTACTGTAATTGAAAATCATTTTCAGGGAGTTCCTGTCGTGGCTCAGTGGTTAACGAATCCGACTAGGAACCATGAGGTTGCGGGTTCAATCCCTGGCCTTGCTCAGTGGGTTAAGGGTCCGGCGTTGCCGTGAGCTGTGGTGTAGGTTGCAGACGCGGCTCGGATCCCGCGTTGCTGTGGCAAAGGCCGGCGGCTACAGCTCCTGTTAGACCCCTAGCCTGGGAACCTCCATATGCTGCAGGTGTGGCTCTAGATAAAGGGCAAAAAGACAAAAAAAAAAAAAAGAAAATCATTTTCAAATGAAATGGATGAAAAGCAATAAATATGTAAGAGTTGAGCCCCATGTTGGAGAAATGATATTTGTTGCTTGTGGATTGAAAAAGAAAATATTGTGTCGTGTTATTAATAGGAAAATTTCCTTTATTTAGGTCTAAATCTTCATGCCTGTCATTATCAGGCACTCAGCACTTCATAGCTAAATAATGCCACTGTGATTTAGTCAAATGCTGACATTGTAAAATATATAACAGCTTTATTATGGGAACTTTTTGTTTTGTTTTTTGTTTTCACTAATTTTATTTTATTTATTTTATGGCCACACCCATGGCACATGGAAGTTCCTGGGCCAGGGATTGAAATTGAGCCTGCTGCAGCAATGCTGGATCCTTTAACTCACTGTGCCGGGCCAGGGATCAAACCTGCACCTCTGAAGCAACCTGAGCCACTGCAGTCAGATTTTTAACTCACTGCGCCACAGCAGGAACTCCACGTTTTTACTAATTTTAAATGCATGTGAATATTTAAACATCCATTCTCTTGGTCTGAGGGTCTGTAGTTTCTAAGGACTATTGCTGTCCCTTATAGCGATTTTATTGTGGTTCAATTCACCAATCCCTGTATTGCCTCCACTAGGATTTTGGAAAAATCAGTCAACGAAATACTTAAATACTACTTAATACCACTGTAGGATGATGAAACAGATTCACCGACACAGAGAACAGACTTGTGGTTGCCGGGGTGCGGGGCGGTGGAGGAGGGGGCGGGAAGGATCGGGAGTTTGGGGTGAGTAGGTGCCAACCAGTATATGTAGACTGGATAAACAACAAGCTCCCACAGCATAGCTCAGGGAACTATATTCAATATCCTGTGATAAATCATAATAGAAAAGCCAATGAAAATGAATATACATATGTACGTATAACTTAGTCGCTTTACAGCAGAAATTAACACAACATTGTAAATCAACTACAGTAAAATTTAAACAGAAAAGCTGTAGGGTGGCAAACGAGGGCCAAAGAGATTTGTGTTCCGTGGTGCAAGTTTGGTAAGCCAGCAAACCTTTTATGACCTCATGGAAGGAACAGCTTTCCTTGCAAGGTCAAAATGTAACCATTTCAATCATGCCCTAAGGCACTGGCAACTATATCTAGTCACTTAAGATGGAGCATGATGGAGGATAATGTGAGAAAAAATGTGTATGTGTACGTGTGACTGGGTCACTTTGCTGTGCAGTAGAAAATTGGCAGAACACTGTAAACCAGCTATAATGGAAAAAAAATTGATTTAAATGTAACCGTTTCAGATTCATCTTCAACAGTGTGTTGATGTTTCAGGTGCTCTGGCCTCATAGTGATTACCCCCTACACACACACCCCGCCCCAGGTGGACGTGTCCTGCCACCAGCAGTAGTATTGACGCATCGATTGTAAAGTGACTTCTTGACTATCCTGTGAGTGGCCAGTATCCTCATTGCAGTGACAGACTTGACATTAACCTTTCCAGACACCCCAGCAGGCAAAACAAATGAAAAAGTAGTCCATTTATAGATGTCAACCCAGCTGCTGTATTTGGCAGATTATTTTTTATATCCTCAAGACGTATCTTATTTTCATTGAAACATACCTTAAAACATTGTTTCCTCTTGCCAGGTGGATGAGTTGTGATAGTTGGTAAAAGTGTCTTTCATAGTCAAGAGATTCCGACAGTGTCCTGAGAGCTAGCCATTGTATTTTTATTTTTAACCAAACTGCCTGGGACCTTAGTAGATAGCCCTAATGGGGGAGGGTGTTGGATCGTTTCTGTTATTTTGTTATACTGAGAAGGTAGACTCGCTAAGTAACTTGACAGGACCAAATTCAGCCAGTAGAAAATGCAAAATAGAACCCAGATATTGCCTGTCTCTTTAAAGCCTTCTCCTTGCTTTTAGAGTGGGCAGCAGAGCATGTGGTCTCCTGGCAACGTTGCCCACCGTGATGGGTTAGGATTCCTGGCTGCCCTGTTTTCTTGATGCTCTGTTTGCTGCCCTCTCTGTCGTTCCCTTTGTGTCCGAGGGATCAAGTTTAATTAGATTACGGGAGAAAGACTGGAACCTCGAGGCACTCCGTCTCAGGTATTATTAGCCCGTCTGAATCCTGGTCCCTCCAAAGATGCTGCTCTCCCAGCACTGTCCGAGTTCTCATTAAGGGGCGTGGTCTGCTCAGTTGCGGGAGGTGAGAAAGCGCCACGCCTCCCTCTCTCTCACTTCTCACATCCAGTCCAGTCATCCTGCCTCATTAATTCCGCCTCTGCTCTTCAAGCTGGTCCACCTGCTCCGTCCCAACCAAAGCTCAGGTCACCGCTTCCGCTTCCCGGGGCTAATGCAGCTTGCCCCTCCCTGCTCCCCGTGGTCAGAGAGGGCTTGCAGAAAGGGAAGGTGATCCAGATTTACCACTGCTCCTGAGATGAATCCCAAAACCCCTACCATGTGCCTGCAAGGCTTCCACACCAGCGTCTCCCTTCATGCCCCTGCCGTCACTGTTCCCTTGAGCTCTCCACTGCGGTGTGGTCACCCTGTCCTGCTGGGCTTCTCAGGCACGGGCTTCGCTCCCTCCACCCAGGCAGCGCACGCTCAGAGCCCCGTCTAGTGCCCTCCTGCTTGTGACCCTGCCTTAGGGCGGAGACAGGGCTGCCTGTTTGTTCCTCCGCCTGTGGCTCCCAGCACAGTGCTTGGACATGGGCACTGATAACGATTTATTGAGTGAACCAATGAATGAGGGCAAATAAAATTACAGAACATTTAAAGTTACGATTTCTTTGCAAAGCAGACCTTGCTATAGAATAGAAATGTGTTGTGAAAAACCCATCGTTAGATACCTTAAAAAGTATATATCGGAAAGAAATTATTTCCATGGGGAGGAAGGAATGAAGGGAAGGAGGAGAAGGGAGGGAAGAAAGGAAGAGAGAGAAAGAGTGGAAAGGATAAGGAAGGAAAGGAAGGAAGGGAGAAAAGAAAGAAAAAGAGGGGTTCCTGTCCTGGATAGCGGAAAAGAATCCACCTAGCATCCATGAGGACGCAGGTTCCATGTCTGGTCTTGCTGTTCAGTGGGTTAAGGATCCGGCATTGCTGTGAGCTGTGGTGTAGGTCACAGACATGTCTTGGATCCTGCATTACTGTGGCTGTGGTGCAGGCTGGTGGCTGTAGCTCTGATTTGACTCCTAGCCTGGGAACTTCTGTTTGCTGCAGGTGCAGCCCAAAAAAAAAAGCAAAAAAAAAAGAAGGAAAGAAGGAAGAAAGAAAATGAGTGAATGAATGACCAGTTCACCCAGGCGTCTCCTGACTACACTTCTAGTTTACTTTTGTGTTGCTCAGATGAGGAAATGTGGCTCCGGAGAAGAAAACCAAGAGATGAACTCAGGGAGTCAAAAAACCCACTGCCAGTGGCCCTAGCTAGTTTCCTGTCCCATAAAGAGCCCAAACATTTTTCCGGAGGGGCTTTGGCTTGAGAGGGTCCATCCTAAAATAAGGCTTTCCAGACACGGTGCCAAGCTGGTTCATGATTCAGTGTGCTACACAGAAGTGACCCTTGCCCAAGGAGAAGCACAGCACAGCACAGCACAGATGCAGCTCGGGACAGTGGGACCTGAGCGGAGGAAAGCGGCTTCTTGTCACGCAGGGCCTATGGGCTGCTCGTGGTGAAACTAGGACCCCGTCTTCTGCACCCTTCCTACCTGCCAGTGGTGTGGGCTCCACGAGGGGAGTGTCTCATTTCTTATCACACAACTATTGGGCATATACTAACAATCACCCACTTTCCAAATGAAGAGAGTGGGTTGTGGAGAGGTTAGATCACTTAGACGTAACCATAGAGCTAGTTGGTGCTAACTAGTTAGTGCCAAATTGCCATCGGTTTACAGAACACCTTTTTGGGGGGTGGAGGGCTGGTTTTGCAGTGACTTGATGTGGGATCTCAGTTCCCAAGGACCAGGGATCGAACCTGAGCTGCTGAGGCAAAAGCACCCAATCTTAACCAAGAGGCCACTGGGGAACCCCCCGCAAGAGCATGCGTTCTTGACGTGTCCTTTCCTCTGCTGTCAGGGCGCAGGGAGGCCAGGCGCGGGGCTGCTGGACGGCAGGGATGGCCCTCAAGCATTCTCTTCCAGAGCTTGAGCATGTTAATAAAAAGCTGATACGCTTCCTAGTCCAGATGCTCTTGAAGGAGGGAAAACCAAGAGGTGCCTAGAACTACCTATGTGGAGGTTGTATAATCACATAAATCATTAGATGTCAAGTAACTTAATTTTTAGGATGCCTTCTTTGGACCTTCGCACTCCAAAAGCTGGGTTAGGTATCTTCTCTCTAAGCATCCGTTCTACCTTGTTATTGTCTTAAATCTTTTCTGAAACAGTGTGTTGGGTGTGTGTGTGTGTGTGAGAGAGAGAGAGAGAGAGAAGGAAGGAGGGAAAATGGGAGTAATTTTTAAACCCTCTGTCCTTATGTGTAACCACACGGCCTTGCCTGACATGTAAACCTTCTGGTTCAGTAATGCTCTGCCTTTTTCTTTGTAACTTGGGCTCTTGGTGCAGTGCCTGGCACATGGCCCTTATTAATTACTTACATGTTTATGAACGTACACACTCAGCAACCAGCAGAGGAGGATTCAAACCCAGGGCCCCAGGGCTGTGGACTCGAAAGCTCGTAATCTTTCCAGCATAGTCCCTGCCCATCTCAGGAACATGTCTAACAAAGGGGTAAAAATAATTGACTCCATCACATGGAGACAGTGGTTTTGCCAGCAGCACAAACAAGATGCCTTCACCCTTAGGAGTCACTCATCTAAGGACTGGGCAGGGTGAACCGAACCGTTTTGGAGTTGGCAGTGAGCTAATGAGCATTGCATAAGTTTGGTGCACAAGTAAAGACAGGGGTCAAAGTTTTGTGTACTGGGAAAATAAAACTGCGGTATAGGCTGTCCTTTTGAAATGGGCCAGCATTGTCAGTTAAAAAAACTCTACACCCAGGAAACAGAAACTCTCATACATTGTAAGTGGAAGTATTCAGTGCTGCAGCCTCTTGGGAGGGTAATTTGGCAGTAATTCATAAGCTTAAATTGCAAATAGCCTTTGTGCCAGTGATTTCAATCCTAGAAATGTCTTCTACAGGTGTATGTACAAAGAAATATATGTCATTATGCTTGTAGTTGCATTGTTCCTGATGGAAACTACTTAAATGTCCAGTTGGGACTGATTAAATATATTATTGTATATTCACCCAAGAAATGAAATACTATGCAGGCATTTTCAAAAATGAGGCCTTTCCCTGCTTACATGAAACCATTTGCCAGGATGTCTATTTTTTAATAAGAGGGGAAAAAAAGTCTCATGGTAGAAACCACATGCATGCATATGTGTAAGTGTATGCATAAACAATTTCTGGAAGAACTCACAGGAAACCAGTGGCCGAGGTTACCTCTGATGAGGGAAGCTGTGGGAAAGACGTGAAAAATGCCTTTCGCTACCTAGTCATTGTTGTCTTTTGAATCTTTTACTGAGTCGGTATGGCCTTTTCAAAATTGGTAAATGAAAACTTAAACTTACTCTCTAAGGAAGCTCGAAAGTTTTTTTTTTTATTAGTGACTTTTAATTTTGATATAATTTCAAATTTACAGAACAGTTGCAAGAATACTGCGAGCAACGACCTAGGAGTGTGCCTTACATGTAATTGTTATGTCTCTGCTAATCTGAACTATTATTCTTCAGCCTTTGTTTTCTCGACAGTGAGATCTTATTTTGTAGACTGTTCTTCAGTTTAGGTTTGTTTTCTCTTTCCTCCCGATGAGGCTCAGGTCACAGGGTTTTGGCAGACACCACAGAAGGGACTGTCGCGTCCTCACTGCGTCCAGTCAGGAGACCCTGGAGTCTCTGGTGTGTCAGCCCCGAGGCTACAGGAGACGCAGCCCTCCTTCACGGGCGCGCAGAGAAGCTGTCAGGTCCCCTTTCATGGCACGTGGGCTGGGATTCGGAATCCCCCGGGGACCTGCCAGCCACCCTCGTACACTTGTTACTTTTCCAGGAATGTTTGAAAGTATCCTGTAGAGTCACCCAGCTCCTTGCCTTCCCCTAAGGGGTTGACCACGTGTACCCAGTGGAGTTACTTATGTGTCTGTACGGACAGACCACACCGTGGTCCACGGATGCTGTCTTTACCACCGGAACCAGTCATTGGTGGCTTTAAATCGCATCATTTAGATAGCCAATTCCAGAACCCCCAGAACCAATTCAGAAAACTTGTCCTTAAAATTCTGTTCCAGATACTGACTCACAGACTTTGGAAAACTTATGGCTTCCAAATGAGACAAGTTGGGCGGTGGGGGGGATGCACTGAGGGTTTGGGATGGAAATGCTATAAAATCTGGTTGTGATGATTTTTGTACACCTATAATTGTAATAAAATTCATTAAGCAATTGAAAAAAAGAAAAAATAAATAAAAAAAAATAAAATTCTGTTCCTCTGGAACCACTCTTGGTACCAAAAGCTGTATGAGTTGGGGCTACCCAGAGAAACAGAACCAGTAGGTTAAGTGCTTGTCTATGTGGGTGCGCCTGTGTGTATAGTGAGGTTTTTGGCTCACGAAATTAGGGGCGCTGAGAAGCCCAAGGCCTGCCATCGGCAAGCAGGAGACCCAGGAGAGCCGATGGTGTGGTTCTAGTCTGAGTGTGTGTATGAAGGCAGGAGACTCTGGCCCAGCTAATGACAGTCAGGCAGAAAGTGTTCCTTTTCTTCTAATCAGGCCTTGGATGGATCAGATGAGGCTCACACACTGGGAAGGGCACTCTGCTGGGCTCAGCCTACCGATTCCAGTGTGACTCAACCAGAAAGACCCCCACAGACACACCCAGAATAATGTCTGACCAAATGTCTGGGCACCCCATGGCCCAGTCAGCTGGAGCCATCCCATTAACTGTAACAGGCACACGGGTTAGTTTGTTTCAGTATTGATGATGCTAATTTTGATCAGTTAGTTTAAGTGGTTATAAGGTTTCTCCACTGTAAAATTCTCTTTTCCTAATTACCAAGGAATTTGTGGGGAGATACTTTGAGTCCATATAACTGTCCTTTTTCCTTGTCACACTTCCAACTCCTAGTTCTAGCATTCACTGATAATTTTCCCTCCCTTCCTCCCTTCCTTCCTTCTTTCCTTCTTTCCTTCCTTCCTCTTCTTCTCCCTCTCCCCTCCCCTTCCTTCTCCCTCACTCCATCCCTCTCTCCCTCTCTCTCTTCTTTTTTTTTTGTCTTTTTGCCTTATCTAGGGCCGCACCCGTGGCATATGGAGGTTCCCAGGCTAGGGGTCTAACAGGAGCTGTAGCTGCCGGCCTACACCACAGCCACAGCAACGCGGGATCCGAGCCGCGTCTGCAACCTACACCACATCTCACGGCAACACCAGATCCTCAATCCACTGAGCGAGGCCAAGGATCCAACCTGCATTCTCATAGATACTTGTCGGGTTCGTTTCCACTGAGCCACAACGGGAACTCCTCACTAACGATTTTTCTAACGCACATCATTCCTTCTTTATTTCTTAAGTGGCACTTCCCTCTAAAAAACAACTTTTCCTTGTCTTCTTTTTTTATGTCATTATGAACTCAGATTCTTTTTTGTTCAAAGGATTATGATGTTACTGGCATTTACTTATTTTAATGCTCATGTGGTCCCAGATGTGGCCAGGAGCCTGTTCACTGGCTCCTCTGTCCTCCTGACACGTCCCTGTCATGCCCTGAGTACTTCCCTACTTTCTGGTTCAGCAAGATGTTCCAGACTCATCTTCTCTTTTTCCTGTCCCAGCTCTGGAATCAGCTTTTCTCCAGGGAGCGCTGGGTCCTTGTAGTTAAGAAGCTTGGTATTTATGAGCCAACATCGAGGTACCACTGCTTCTAAGCTCTCACACAAGATGGAACTGGAAAATGTCTGTGTGTGAAAACCCCGCCCCCACGTTTCCCCTCATCATCCACGAGTTTGTCCTGATGCCTCCAATTCTGAGTCACCCCCACAGGTTTTGTCATTTCCTTCTCTAACAGTGAAAAGACTGTCTGGGTTCGAGTAGGTACCATTTAATTATATTTTCCTGGAATAAAGTTACTCTTTATATCTGGATTATGTGACATTTCCCACATGAAAGGAAAGATGATTTTATATGGAACATGGTGATATGGCTCATTTTTAACCAGGTGACTTCTTGCTATATTTAACACCCCTTCCCCAGTTCTTGAAAGTCACAAGGAAATAAGTAAAACAGAATGCATCAATTGAAAAAAAAATGGTAATGATGGCAGGTGATTTAAAGTTTTGCACACCCGATAGCTTAGATTTTCTCCATAAGTGGAAGGCAAAACCATTTTCTGAGAGATTGGAGATGGGCTAGAGGAACTCATTTATTTGTTCCTTTATTTTTTCATTCACCGAATATTTAATCATCCCCTGTAAGGCCCAGGACCATATCACATGCTGAAGATAAAGCAATGAACAAGATAGATGTGGTCTCTGTTACCCTGGAGACAGAGTAAACAAGTAAGCAAGGGAGTTCCCATTGTGGCTCAGCAGGCTAAGAACCCAACTAGTACCCATGAGGATGTGGGTTTGATTCCTGGCCTGGCTCAGTGGGTTAAAGATCTGTTGTTTTCTGAGAGCTGCGGTGTAGATAGGTCACAGATGCGGCCTGGATCCTGCATTGCTGTGGTTTTGGTATAAACCTGCAGCTACAGCTCCAATTCGAGCCCTAGCCTGGGAACCTCCATGTGCCGCAAGTACAGCCACCCCCCAAAAAGTAAACAAGAAACTGCTTGTAGCAAATAGTATAAAGGAAACAAACCAGTGTGGGATGATGAGGGAGGGGGGCGGTTTAGCTGGGGAAAGAAACTTGTTTTATTGTCCACCAGAGCACACAGTGCCCAGGGGCGGCTGGCCTGAGATGCGCCAATATCTGGATCTCAGATTGGCCTGACATTGAAGTTTTCCACTGAAGAGATTTAAGGGTAGGAATAAGCACTTAGACTTCTGTTTTGAAGATCACGCCTCCTGCCGTGTGGAGACCGAAAGGGGTCAGGCCAGTTACGACGGTACCTGTGATGTGTGTGGCTGCATATTCTTGCCGACATTGTTCACCATGAAACTCTTGACCCGTTGGTGAAAAATTGTATCACGTTGTTGACTTGCCTTTCCTTAAATGTAAGTGAAATTGAGACATGTTTTCATGGAATTCATTGGCGTATGACTAGTTGCTTCAGTTTCCTAGAGTTGCTATAACAAATGACCACAAACTGGGTGGCTTAAAACAATGGGCAGGTATTGTCTCAAGGCTTGAAGTCCCAAGTGAAGGTGTCAGCCAGCCAGGCTTCTCTGAAACCTGCAGAGAAGAAGCCCTTCTGTGCCTCTTCCTAGCTTGCAGCGGTGACTGTCAAAGCCTGGCATTCCTTGACCTGTAGCTGCATCTGCTGCTTTCATCACATGGTGTCCTGTCTGTCTGCCTTCTTGAAGCTTTTCCCTCTTCTCGGAAGAACACCGGTCATACTGGATGAGGGCCCACCTAATGACCTCACCTTGATGACACCTACAAAGTCCCTGATTCCAAATAAGGCCCCCTTCCTGGGTACCAAGGATTAGGACTTGATCTACATTTTGGGGGAAAAAACAATTCAAGCCATCACACTAATAATCTGGTTTTTTTGTTTGTTTGTTTCTGGGTGGCTAGCTCATTTTCTAGCACTGTTTATTGACATTTATCATTGATATATTTATTTGCTGTTTTGGGGTGTCGCCATTTTCACATACTAAAGCCCTTAGGAACACCGATTATGTCATCTCCGTTATCTCCCACTTCTATAATTTCCTTTTTCCTACTTTTATTTTGTTATCCCATTTCATTTTGCTTACTTTTCTCCACCTCTTCTTCTTCTCCCTGGCTATTTTCAGCAGTGACCAGTCCCCCTTTTATGTCTTGTAATGTGACCTTCATTTCTCAGGGTTTTTTTTCTTGAGTTCTTTCAGTTTATCTCCTTGAAAAAAAAATGGCTTTAAATATTTCTCTTTTTTTGTTTGTTTCTTGTTTTATGGCTGCCCCCCTAACATACAGAAGTTCCCGGGCCAGGGATCGAATCCAGGCTATAACTGCAACCTATGCCACAGGTGTGGAAATACAGGATCCTAATTTAACCCACTGCGCTGGGCCAGGGATGGAACTCACACCTCTTCAGCAGCCCAAGCCACTGCAGTCAGTTTCTTAACCTACTTTGCCACTGTGAGAACTCCAGATTTCTCTCTCTTTTTTTTTCCGTTTTTTTTTTAGGGCTGCACCTGCTGCGCATGGAGGTTCCCAGGCTAGGGGGCCAATCGGAGCTACAGCTGCCAGCCACAGCCACAGTAACACGGGATCCAAGCCATGTCTGTGACCTACACCACAGCTCATGGCAACGCTGGATCCTTAACCCACTGATCGGGGCCAGGTATCGAACATGTAACCTTATGGTTCCTAGTCAGATTTTTTTCCGCTGCGCCACAACGGGAACTCCAGATTTCTCTCTTTTTAAACAATGTTTTGTTTGATCTCTTGGTTTATAGGGCTCTATTTTCTTTACATTCCTTGTTTTCATGCAGAAATATTTTTTCATAATTTTCTCCTTTATGACACTTCTTTCCCCACATAGGTATTCTGGCTCTACTTTTTGTCTGTCAAATTCTTTGCCTGTGTTTTTCTTGTGGCATCTTATCCTGGGCACCATTCTGGTTCACTTTTGGTTATTGCCGTCTTTGAATTAGGTGTATTCCACGCTGGGTGGGTTAGTTGCTGAAAGATAGTTATGTAGAAGAACCAGTATATCACTGAGTTTTTTAGACCTTTTCTCACCAACACTTTGCCCTGAAATGGCAGGAAGTTTGCCTGAGTAGCAAACATGTGCCATCCGTATGCCGCGAAACTCCTGGCAGGTGAGTTAGTGTTCCCCCTTTTCATTTAGGAAGGTCATCTACCTCAGAGCAAGTGTACCTCCTCTTTGTTTTTTTTTGCCTCACCACTCTGACAGCCTGCTTTTTTGCAAAGATGTAATTTCTACTCATGTCTGCCCTCAGCACCACCTTGCAGCTATTCAGAAGTGTCACATGGGGCTCGTTTTGTTCCGCAGCCACCTTCATCCCAAGACCCTGCCGTTCTTATCAAAAGAGCGTTGGTTTGGCCGCTCGGGCTCTGAGCTGCCCCTGTAGAACTTGCTCCCATGCCTGGGCGCCGCAGAGGCACATACTCAACCTTAGCAGCCTCCCTCAACGAGGTCCCGCTTCACAGCCTTTCTTCATAGATTTGTGTTTCAGAGTCATAGCTGGTTTTCTGTTTCCTCAGAGGTAAAGCGTTCTGGTTGTGTTCTGATTTGTTGATTTCCAGTGGGGAGAGTAGGGCTAAGGTAGCCTTACTGTGGCCTCCTTAAGTGAATGCCGCTCTGATGGTATCTGAGGTTGGTATCGGACTCAACCCTAGAGAGCTTGAGGGTTTAGAGATCCCTGGGAAAGAGGAGCTGGCAAAGGCGACTGAGGAGGAAGACGCAGAGGATGTGGCCTCATGGAAGCCAGGAGAAGAGAGGGGGCAGGAAATGCGTGTCAGTGTCCAGTGATGCTGGGAAACCAGCTAAGACGGGGACAGTCAGCCGATGGATTTAGCCATTGGGGGACTTACCTTGGGAAGTTTGATCAAGGTCTAGGGATTCTCTTTGTGGCTCAGCAGTTAACAAACCTGACTGGCATCTATGAGGACGTGGGTTCGATCCCTGGCCTCACTCAGTAGGTTAAGGATCTGGTGTTGCCGTGAGCTGTGGTGTAGGTCGCAGACGCGGCTCGGATCCCGTGTTGCTGTGGCTGTGGTGTAGACTGGCAGCTGTAGCTCTGATTGGATCCCTAGCCTGGGAACCTCAATATGCCGCGGTGTGGCCCTAAAAAGAGAGACAGACAAAAAAAAGGAAAAAGATCTAAAGAAGTGCTCGAGAGGAACCCAGATTGGAGTTGCTTGAGGGGATACGGGAAGACAAAGAAACGGCTTGTGTGGGTGACCACCTGTCCTGAGAAATAGGAGCATTCATAGCAGCTTAAGATTTCATTCACACCGAGAAAGGAAAGAAAACGTGCCAAATCAATGGGGTTAAGCATCACCTATTTAAAAGCGTATGTCCTCATGAAAGAAATAAGTATGATTTATTCATGAATATAAATTGAATATTCACATACATATTAGGCTGTTTCACGGAGAATATTTCTCCTGGTCGTAATTGATTGCATGTCTTTTAAGAAAACAAAGGACGACACGGAATTCTCTTAGTGGCTGCACTTAGAATCCTCAAGAGTACATCTTGGAATCCCATCATCCAAAATAAATTCCTTTTTCTCTTGCTCCCAGCTCAAAAGTTAAATGTATTTTTGTCCCTCATGTTCAGAAAGTGTTCAGAGCCTCTCCACTTCCCCTTTGAAACAGCTTGAATTTCTCTTTCCCTCATTTTTACCGTCATTCCCTTCATTGAGGGCCAGACTTATTGTTCTTTTGAGCTAGAAAAGTCTTGACCTTTTCCTTTATTTCCAGTCACATCAAGTGTAGACTTTCTCAAGCTGGTTTTCAGAACCCGTCATTTCAGAAAATAACCCAAGTGCCCATACATAGATAAATGGATAAAGACAATGTGGTGTAAACACACACACACACACACACACACACACGAATATTATTCAACCATTATAAAGGAATTCTTGCCACTTGTGAAATGAGGGCATTATGCTAAGTGAACAAGAAAAGCAAATGCTGTACTAGCTCACTTTTATGTGGAAACTAAAAAATAACACAAAAAAACAACCCTGCCCCAAGCTCGCAGATGAAGAGAACCTGATGATTGCAGAGGGAACTGGGAAACGGGAGAAGGGAGGCAGAGGTTCAAACCTCCAGTCATATGATAAGTCATGGGGCTGTAGCGTACGGCACGGCGACATTAGCTAATAATACGCTTTGGCATATTTGGAGGTTGCTAAGTTGCTAAGAGGGTAGACCTTAAAAGTTCTCATTACAAGTTGAGTTCCCATGGTGGCCCAGCGGGTCAAGAACCCAAGGTAGTGTCCATGAGGCTGCGGGTTCGATCCCTGGCCTCGCTCAGTGGGTTAAGGATCCGGCGTTGCCGTGAGCTGTGGTGTAGGTTGCAGACGCTGCTGCATCTTGCGTTGCTGTGGCTGTGGTGTAGGCCGGCAGCTGCAGGTCCGATTTGAACACAGCCTGGGAACTTCCATACCAAAAATAAATAAATAATTTATTAATTAATAATTAAATGTTTAAAAAAAGTTTTCATCACAAGAAAAAAATCTGGAACTGTGTGTAGTGACAGATGTTAACTAGATTCGCGGTGGTCATTTCCCAATCTCTCCAGTTATCGGATGGTTACATTGCACACCTGAAACAAATACAGTGTTGCATCAGTTATACAGTCAGGCTTTTTTTTTTTTTTTTAATAAAACTGTCTTATCAAGTCTGATGCCCTCCTGCTCATCCAGCTGATCCCTGACTTTCCTACTCCAAGTTTTCTGCTCTGGTTCAGCCAGTCTCCTTCCCGTACTTCTCATCTTGCCACATGGTTCTGCCTCCCTGCTTAAGTTCATGTTAAGTTCATGTTCACAGCTAGCACTTCATTATCTTCATTACGGTTTTGTGTGTGTGGCTCCAGCCCCCGCCCCCAGTGTCATCTTCTCTGCAGGGCTGCGCATAGTCAGCCCGTGCCTGATCGGAGGGAGCTGCGGACATCTGGAGTTCCTGCTGTAGGTCATTTTTTATATAAGCACATGTACAAATTAACAAGGCTGTGTTTAAAAAAAAAAAACAACAAAACACATGTTTCGGGATTTGTGTACAAAAGACTATTGTTTCCCAAAGGCGTAACCTTTATATTTTCCCCATCGCTACTCATGAATTCAAAATCCAGTGAAAATACCCCTTCCATAAGTATTTTTAATAAAGCCCATAAAGAAATTTAAGTTTTAAAAATTAGGGAGTTCCCTTTGTGGCTCAGGAGGTTATGGACCCAACACAGTCTCTGTGAGGATGTGGGTTCGATCCCTGGCCTCAGTGGGTTAAGGATCTGATGTTGCCGTGAGCTGTGGTGTAGGTAGTAGATGTGCTGATTTGACCTCTAGCCCAGGAACTTCCATATGCTGCAGGTTTGGCCCAAACATTGAAAGAAGGATGGAAGGAAAGAAAAGAAAGAAAGAAGAAAGGGAGAGAGAAAGGAAGGAGGGATGGATGAATAGAAGGAAGGAAGAAAGAGGAAAGGAAGGAAGAAAATCAATTGCTGTTAAGCTGTCTTCCCTATTTGGGGAAGTTTCAAAGGAAAAAAAAACTGAACTGAGCGAAGACCCTAGTCCTCGAGTTGGAGACGAGGTACCAAGAATGGCTTCCCAGAGGAGCTGATGCTTAGCCTTATAAAGGTGAAGAGGGAGTCTGCTCACCAGACGGGGGAGGAAGAGGCAGGCTGGGGACGGGCGTTCTAGGTAGAATGGACCCTGTGGGCAAACCACGAAGGCACGGTGGCCTTGGGAACTGTAAATAGCTCATTCAGGTGAGAGCAGGAGTGATGTGGGCTGGGGATGGGAGTGGGGTTGACGGGTAGAAATGCTGTGGGCGCTTAGGGCGTCAGTGAAGAGACGCGTGGAGGCCAGAACAACAGAAGAGCCGCGTGCCCTGCTGTTTATGTAGTACCCTTGAGGGCTCCCTGTCAGGAGGAGTTTGTTGCGATCATCTTTGCCGTCATGGTACATATGCTTTTACTATCTTACACTAACTCACTGCATTGTTATTTATAATACTTCCCTGTTCTTTATTCCTTTTTTACTGCCCAGAGTCGGGCCCAGAGTATGGCACCAAGTAGATTGAAAAAGGAATTATAAAATTTATGAAATAGGAAATATTTCACATATGCGGAATGAATGATGAAAACTGGGAGTTCCCGCTGTGGCACAGTGGGTTAAGGACCTGACTGCAGCAGCTTGGGTCACTGCGGAGGCACGGGTTTGATCCCTGACCTGGCACAGTGGGTTAAGGATCCTACATTGCAGCTGTGGCATAGGTCACAGCTGTGGCACGGATTCAGTTCCTGGCCTGGAAACTTCCATATGCACTGGGTGTGGTACCCCCCCCCCCAAAAAAAAATGTTTGTCATAAGAGGTTTCACACAGAGGTCGTGGAAATGCCACCCTTGGTTTCTTTTAAGAGATGGTCTCACCCATTTGTCATCTAGGATAATTACTGTCATTCCTCCTGGAGGCAAACCAAACAGGTGAGCTTTGCTTTGCTGCTTACTTCATACCCTGAGACTTTGCAAAGAGAACGAAAGCTTGGGTTGATATTAAGGTGAGTGTTGGCACCATCTAGTGGGGATTCTAAGACCTAACATTGTATTTAATATCGTATTTTGTTAAGCTTTTGTCACTGTCTCCAAGTTCATAGCTATGGCATTGGGTGGCTTTATCCATCATGTTTTATAAACACCGTGCTCAGAAGTTTTGATAAACAAAACATTCTATTTGAAATAAATTGGAATTTCAATGAAAGTACATGATTGGACAGACCTGGAATCTTAGAACAACATTCTAATCTCATACCTTATTTGTGTCTCTTAGTCACAGAGTTCCAGACTCATGAGGTAATTTTTTTCCCTAACACCCTTCTTATTATTTTTTTCTGTTTGAGGATTGTTTTTTAAATTAAAGAATTTTGTCCTTTCTGTTCTTATTTTTGAAGGTATCTGTTGAGTGTGTCCTTCAAATTTTCAAGTTAATCCAGAAAAGCTTGGGCTGTGAATCTTTGCTTTTTCTTATTTTTGTGCATCTTTGAATGTGAGTTATATAGACATTTGGCTTGTGACTTTGTGTTGATTGACAGCTGAGGCAGGGAATCAGATTATGATCATCGCATTAATGCCTCATGCATAGGGATTGCTGTGAGTTTAGTAGCAAGGTTAATAAAATAAAAGCATTTATTAAAAATCTCCCTCGCTCAGAACATAATTGAACATAAGATTAATTGCCTTTTTTTTCCCAAAGAACTTACTCAGTGCCAGAGGGAGGGAAGGCTATAATTATCACCATTTTGCAGATAAAGATGCTGAAATACATAGTGATTAAGCAGCTTTCACACTCTCTCTGTTCTTAAGTCTTCGGACCCAGGTGTCGAGGCCCCTAAGGCTGGTGCGTTTAGCTGCAGAATAAACTTTCTGTGCCACATTAAGGAGGATGCTTTGGAAAACCACAAGGAAAGATGCACAGAAAACCTCACAGTGGTCAACAGCTCTTACTTAAACGTACATTAACTACTTGATAAAAAGTCTTGGTTTTCATTTATTATTGACATCGTCAGCATGTTTGTTTCCACTCCTAATGATAGCCAACAGCCTTTATTCCAGTGTAAAGGGAGTTTAAGGTTCCTGCCTTTAGGTCTCAGATGCCTTAGGTATTTTTCTGCTGCACTGACCCTGCAGCAGGAGTGCTCAGAGACATGACCACTGTCTTCGGACCAGCATTTTCCCATCTTGGCACGCCCTCCTTCCAGCTCTTGAAAGTGAGCTCTGTCTGTCTGTGCCTCCCAGCAGGTGGAGTGAGTGGCGGCACCAGCTTGTGTAGAAATGTCCATTCAGGGGTTGGCCTCGCTCTGGTTCATGCACGTGTTTATATGTGTGAGTTAATGTGTCAATAGTAAATGTGTATGACTTTTCTAAAATTTTATATTGAATTTTTTTCTTTGCAAGTATAGGTATATAGTTTTGCACAATTGCAGCCATATCCTATATGCTGGGTTTTTTTTTTAATTCCTTTTTTTCTTACTTCCCATGGCTTTTTTTCTTCCAGCTGCCCACGTAGCCTTCCTGCTCCTCATCCTATTTTAGGTGTAAAAGGGTACATAAAACGTAACATGCAGTCTTCCATATTTTTCCATGCTTTTGTAATCATTTAGAAAATACGTTTATGTACAGTTATACTTACAAATCATAGGCAAGGTGGATTTTTAGCCTTTTAAATGTGTGCCTTTTATATGTGTAAGTTAGACTTTTTATTTTTTTTGTTTTCTTTTTAGGGCTGCACCTGTGGCATATGGAAGTTTTCCTAGCCTAGGGGTTGAACGGGAGCTGCAGCTGCAGGCCTACACTACAGCAATGCCAGACCCTTAACACACTGGGCAAGGCCAGGAATCAAACCACATCCTCCCGGATACTAGTTGGGTTCTTAACCCACTGAGCCACAACAGGAACTCCATGTTAGACTTTAAAAAAATACACATACCTTTCAACCAACTATCTCATTCCTAGGAATTTTCTATAGTATCGTTCATAGTAATAGAAAGGAAGAATGATGACTGAATAAATAAGAATATATGTGCACTGTGGAATATTAGGTAGTCATTTAAAAAAATGAATTTGATTTATGTCAGAAGTGTCTCCTCTACTGTTCTCTTTGGTATGGATTTTACTGTTTCTATTCCTTTACTGACACTTTAGTGGGATTTCAAGAGGGAGCAGAAATAAATGTATTTGGGCAATTTTCTTTACAACTGAAAACCTGACTAAATGGATTTTAAGCCCTGCTTTAGCTTCTGGGTCTTTTCCTCCTAGACCTCTCAGGTTGTCTCCCAACTATTTTTATTTTTTTCCCCTTTCTTATGACCCTTCTATATTTTGGAAATAGGAAATCTGCAGACTCCAAAAAAATTAAATTCTTTCTTCTGTCGTGGCTTTATAACCCCAACTGGTCTTGTCTATGAGCCGCATTCC
The DNA here is from genome assembly GCA_004024745.2 of Catagonus wagneri. Classification (NCBI taxonomy): domain Eukaryota; kingdom Metazoa; phylum Chordata; class Mammalia; order Artiodactyla; family Tayassuidae; genus Catagonus; species Catagonus wagneri. The sequence goes on along the minus strand of PVHT020001178.1, from coordinate 401,757 downwards.
AAGTGACGTAGCCTCCAGCCTGATCTCTAAAAGTAAACTCAGAACCGAGATGAGTCAGTTCGGAAGTTGCTCCCGGGGTACTGGGATCTTCTTGGAAATAAGAGACTCACAGGAAGGAAAGAGCCGTTCTGAATAACCACAGCTCGGCCTGCCTTTTCTCTCGCTTCTGTGCAGATTCGAAAAAGGGCGCATCTACACCTTCATCGGAGAAGTCGTTGTCTCGGTGAATCCTTACAAGCCGTTGAACATCTACGGGAGAGACACGGTGGAGCAGTACAAAGGGCGCGAGCTGTACGAGAGGCCGCCCCATCTTTTCGCCATTGCCGATGCTGCTTACAAGGCGATGAAGAGGCGGTCCAAAGACACCTGCATTGTGATATCAGGTATTCGAGTCCCCTCTGCTGCTAAAAGGTCCGCGCATATTGAACTTCTTGGGTACCCAAGGGTCCAAGCAATTGATTGGGCCTTTTTTGAAGTCAGAAACTTAATTTGATAGGAGAAAAAAAATGTAACAAACAGCAAATGCCAGCTTTGTTTCTTTCTTTTCTGACCATCTGCTAGTCTTGGTTCGTTTACCCATGATGTCTTACAGTTGGGTGGACTTCTGGTCAGTTTTGTAGGCAGAGCTGACGTGGGAAGTTTGCCCTCCCATCTCGATCACACAAAACTACTGGATAAAAATGTAACAAGAATTATTTTATTTTATTTATGTATTTATTTTTTGGTCTTTTTGCCTTTTTATCTAGAGCCGCACCCGCGGCATGTGGAGGTTCCCAGGCTAGGGGTCTAACAGGAGCTGTAGCTGCCGGCCTTCGCCACAGCAACGCGGGATCCGAGCCACGTCTGCGACCTACACCACAGCTCACGGCAAGAATTATTTTAAATGGGAGTTCCCTTGTGGCAAAGTGGGTTAAGGATCCGCATTTGTCACTGAAGTGGCTCGGGTTGCTTCTGTGGCGTAGGTTCAATCCCTGCCCCAGGAACTTCCACATGCTGAGGATGTGGCCAAAAAAACCCACAAACAAACAAAAAGGGAATTGTTTTATTTACTTTTTTTGGCGGAGGGCACACTTGCAGCATGCAGAAGCTCCCAGGCCAGATATCAAACCCGCTCATCAATGACAGCGCTGGATCCTTAACTCATTGTGACACCAGGGGACTCCAGCAAAGAATTATTTTAGGAGTTACCTTCGTGGCTCAGCAGTTAAAGAACTTGACCGAGATCCATGAGGATGCAGGTTCAATCCCTGGCCTCGCTCAGTGGGTTAAGGATCCAGCACTGCTGTGGCTGTGGTGTAGGCAAGCAGCTACAGTTCCCTAGCCTGGGGGAAAGTTATTTTAAATAATAATAGAATGAGACCAGAATGAAATCCTGAGGTATCAAAAATGAAGAATGAGAGTTCCCTGGTGGCCTAGCAGTTAAAGGACCCGGTGTCGTCACTGCTATGGTTGGGGTTGTTGCAGTGACAGGGGCTCAGTCCCCCAACTGGAACTTGAGCATGCCACAGGCACAGCCAAAAAAATCAGCTTGTTCTTGGTTTCAGTTGTAATGTTAATAAGCCTTTCACATTTTTCCCCCAGGGGAGAGCGGAGCTGGTAAAACAGAAGCCAGTAAATACATCATGCAGTACATTGCAGCCATCACCAACCCCAGTCAGAGAGCCGAGATCGAAAGGTAAGGGCCCCTCACAGCACAGCGTCATTCTCGGCGCTGCACCTTCTGTGCAGTCTTGGCTCCATGAGGCCTCAGCTGTGATAGGCATCGAGCAGTTACCAGTGAGTAAACCACTTTGATTCTCGTACTGCACGCTGTCCCTGCACTCTGATTTCTGTCCCTCTATTTCTACATTTGTTTTTAATTGAAGTATAGTTGATTTATAGTATCATGTTAGTTTCAGGCGTGCGGCCTGGCGATTCAGTTATACACCGTATTTATTTTTAGTAGAAAAACATTCTGCTGGTAATTCTAATCTGTAGCGGCTGCCATAAATGTGACACGTGGTCGGCAAAGATGTTACACTTTAACCTGAGGTTTTCTTGTCCCAACTCTCACAGGTTTCTTGCTCTGTCTACTGCAGCAGCATCTTTTTAAACCGTGTTCCAAGTTCCCTAGAGTGAAAGGGGGCTCTCAGAGGCAGATCCATGCTGTCCCATGGTTGTTAAAGCCAGAACCTTGGTATTAGAAATTCTAAATATGATTCATTTTCTGAAAGGGTTTCGCATCGGATCACGCTCTGCTCACAGCGAGACCAGTGATGGTCTCTGTGCACAGTCTGGGGCCCAGGGTTCAGCTGTGTCTGGTACATGGCATTTACTTAGTAAATATCTAAGGAATGAATGGATGGGATTAAAAAAAAAAGGTAGGAAGTGTGAGTATAAAGCAGTAGGATTTGACTTTCTTATGGGACTTGGACTTTTTGAAGAAAAAAAAAGAGCTTTCCACAGTTGCTACTTTGAAACTCAGTATTTATTTACATGAGAGTCATGCTCCATATACACATCTCAGGCTTCAGTTTTGTAGAAAGAAGGGAAGCTGGGTTGGTCTGAAAGGAGTGAATTTAGACGAGACTACCCTGCGTGTGGGCATTACTCTTTTCATCCTAGTGGGGCCAGCGGGGTCAAAAGAGGTATTTTTCTTAATAGTGACTCGTCCCGAATTCTGATTCTGACTTTGCCGTCTAATATGACAAGGACAAGGGGATAGGTAAGTTTTAAAAACGTCCTTAGGAGCTCAGGAAGGAATCTGGCTGAGCCCGAAACCCATTTTATTTCTGAACCCAGTCGGTACAGGAGAGTAAAGCCTGTTCACGTTCACTCGTCTTTTAAGAGCGGATCTTCCTACAGTTTTATAGACACTTTCCTTTATTTCCCGTAAGCAAACCGTTTCCCCTGCCCCGCTTAAGAGTGTACTTTCTTTGGTGGGGAGATAAGGTTGGAGGGTCACTTATGATAGTTGCGGAAGAAACAGGGGACGTGGTACGGCCATGACTGCAGCCGTACCCGTATAAGAGGGATTTTGTCAGGAAACAGAAACAAAGACATAAGGTCTAGAATGAAGCTAAAACATATCCATTGGAGAGACTGCTCTCTAGAAAGTTAGCATTGCTCGAATAGTGACTTGAATGCCCAGTACTGTGGAGGGTTTCCACACATATTAAAACAAAAGGACCCACGGTTTCTAAACTAATCAAGACCACATTTATGCTGTATGGACCCAATGCAGTAAGTTTCACTGTTCCAGGCTTCATAAGCAAATACTTTTAAAAGGGGGATCCTTTTCCCTATCACCCGTCCTTTCTTTTCAGAAGATCGCTTTTTAAGATTGTCTTTGATGTAAATAAACTATGTTCATTTCCAAGAAAAACTAAAAATTACAGCATTGTGCAGAGTGTGAAATTCCCTGAAATTCTAGCCTATCAACCTCCCTATCAGCCAGTGTAGCCATAGGAAAGTGTCCTGTCCCCTGCAGAATTTTGTGTTTACCGACACACACACACACACACACACACACACACACACACACACACACCCTGCAGTATATTATTTTTCAACTTAATTTCTCATTAATATATTCTAGACATCTTTCTATGTCAGTTCATTATTACACTGGGAAACAAAAATTTATTTTTATCCATCCCTACCGGTAGACACTTAGGTTGTTTGTAAAAAAAATTTTTTTGGATGCCAATGCTAAAGCCAGTGCCTTTGTAGAACTGTTTCCGTGTCTTTTCATGAGATCGAGTTTCTGAAAGCCCCAGACTTTACACCTTTTTAGAGTGACGTTCACTTATCTGTGTTAAAGAGTGAAGAATATGTTGCTTAAGTCCAACTGTGTCCTGGAAGCTTTTGGAAACGCCAAGACCAACCGCAATGACAACTCAAGCAGGTTTGGAAAATACATGGATATCAACTTTGATTTCAAGGGGGACCCTATTGGTGGACATATCAATAACTACTTATTGGAAAAGGTAAAATGGACTTCATTTCTGAGGGGGATGTTTGCGAATGCTGAATTGTTTTTTGACTTCAATTTCTGTCTTTGAGTTATAATTAACATACAGCATTATGTTTATGTTATTATTCTTTTAGTTTCAGGTATACAGTGTAGTGGTTCAATATTTTTTTTTATTTTAAATGATCACCACAATAAGACAGTTACCGTACATCACCACACGAAGTTGTTACAGTACTATTGATTATAGTTCCCCAGTGTACATTGCATCCCCGTGACTTTTTTTTTTGTCTTTTTGCCTTCTCTAAGGCTGCACTCGTGGCATATGGAGGTTCCCAGGCTAGGGGTCTAACAGGAGCTGTAGCTGCCGGCCTTCGCCACAGCCACAGCAACACGGGATCCGAGCCGCGTCTGCAACCTACACCACAGCTCACGGCAACGCCAGATCCTTAACCCGCTGAGCGAGGTCAGGGATCGAACCTGCTACCTCATGGTTCCTAGTCGGATTCGTTAACCACTGAGCCACGACGGGAACCCTCCCCCCCCGCCCCTGTGACTTATTTTTACAACTAGAAGGTTGTTTTTAATCCCCTTTGTTATTTTGTCTACCCCCCCAAACCCCATCCCTTCTGGCAACCACCAGTTTGTTCTCTGTATCAATGAGTCTTTTAGTGCTGATATTAAAAAAAAAAAAAACCGGTTATAGAATTTCTTTTGTTGCTCCAAGTAGCTTTTAGTTCTATTCTCCATCCCTTCCTGCTCCTCAGTTAGCTTTCTATGATAAGATGTTCTCTTCTTGTGTTCTCTTGTTAGCACTGAGAACATCAACTTAGGAAAAGCTATAGATTTTATAGATAAAGATTTAAGTGTTGAAGGATGGGGGGTGTATGAATGTGTGTCAGCTGTGGGGTAAGTTTTAACAAAAACCCATCTAGGACTAATCCCTACTCTTTTTACACATCCATGTTTTTATTTTAATTCCTTTGAAATCTCATTTTCTTCTAGTTCCTATTTGTTCACTTGCTTTGTAATAACACAGATGTACTTTGTGATCTTAGAGCCTAGCTGTGACACATACTGCATTTGATCTGTGAAAACTTAGCATGTGTCTTTGTCTTCCTGTGTGAATGATAGGCCCAATTTGTAGAAATTCCAGTTAAAACCTTCCTCTTGGGGAGTTCCGTTGTAGCGCAGTGGGTTAAGGAACTGATGTTGTCGCTGCAGTGGCTCAGGTTCGATCCCTGGCCCGGGAACTTCTGCATGCCGTGGATGCGGCCAAAAACAAAACGAGACTTTCCTCTTGGGACTGCCAGAGAGGTTGTGTCCTAACTAATCGGGAGCAGATGCACCTGGTTATTGCAGTGAAGCTTGAACTTGACCAAGTTAAGTCTCCCCCTTGAATCGTACTCAGATATGAACCGGACGTGTCTTCTCAGTCAAGGGTTTTTCCATCCCAGTCACACCATAGCAACCTTTATGGTGGCTTAATGCAGTAAGATCTTTATTTTTGTTTGTTAAACTGAAGTTGGACTGTTAAAGAAATAGTGTTTTATCAGAGTCAGTTGAAAAAGGACGGGAAATTCCAGTTATTATAAATCATTTTTTTCCAAAATGTTTCGTGGCTTCACTTTATGTACGCCGCGGTCAATCAATAGGATCCCCTTGAATGAACATACACTTTGAGTCCCCTCTCTCTCTCTTTTTATGGAGGTCCCCAGGCTAGGAGTCGAATTGGAGCTACAGCTGCCAACCTACACCACAGCTCACGGCAACGCCGGATCCTTAACCCACTGAGCAGGGCCAGGGATCAAACCCACAACCTCGTGGTTCCCGGTCGGATTCGTTTCCGCTCTGCCACAACGGGAACTCCTTGAGTCCTCTTTTAAGAGCAATTTTTTTGAAACCGTTTAAGCAGAGATCTCTATAGACGGATCTTGTTCAATTGACTTTATTACAGGCTATAAGTCATTGCTTTTTGAAATGCCAGCAGGAAGGAATGTCAAGAATATTCCTCCCTAAACATTCCTTCCTATTCTCCCCACATCCAATTCCCTCCTCCTAAAAAATTCCATCTTTAGGCTCCAGGGTGAAAAAAAAAAGAAAAAAAGAAAAAATACCTTGATTTTCAGAAAGTTTAAGGAACTCTGTTTTTTTTTTTTCTTAATGGATTTTATTTCAATTATAGGTGTACATAAATCATCACAAGTCAATTTTACAGATTTTGTATCCCAAACCCACAGTGCATCCCCCCACCCCCCAGATTGTCTTATTTGGAAAAGTAAGGTTTTCCAAAGTCTGTGAGGCTTTGTCTGTTCTGCAAAGAGGTTTATTGTGTCTTTTTAGTTTCCACATGTAAGCGGTAGCATTGGGTGTTGCTGTCTAATTGTCTGACTGGTTTCACTTCGCATGATAATTTCTAGGTCCATCCATGTAAGGAACTCTGTTTTTAAACAGTAAAAAGAACTATCCAAAAACTGCTCACAGAGAACCCCATAGAGGAGGTCTTGTTTCAGGTGGGTCCCATCCCTGGGGTCTTGAGGACACGTCAGTGCACTCTGGATACAGGATTCCCTGGAAAATCGGCTCTCATTTTGTTTTAGGAGTACATTCTCAGATTAATGATTTTAATGTGCTTTTTTTCCCCCTTCTTCTTCCTTAGTCTCGCGTGATTGTGCAACAGCCAGGAGAAAGAAGCTTTCATTCTTTCTATCAGGTGGGTAATCTCCTGTTCTGCAGATAATCGACCATTGGCTCGGGTGTGCAGGAAATGAATGTTTTTATCCTGTGCTGTGCCTCTCGTGCCTCCACTGGCTCAGGACACGTTACACATGTGTGCACACATGCACGCACACACACATGCATGAGTACACCCTAGCCAACAGCTTCTTCGGAGACTGGCCGAGAGTGACCATTATAAAGAGCTTGCAGGTGGTTAGCCAGCTAGACAGCTGCCTTGAGCATCCCCTGTGTTTCCTTTCAGTGAAGTCACAGTCTAATGATGCTAAAAGCTTTTGAAATGGTAAACTCTGAAAATGTTAAAATTAATTTTTTATCTTTGAATTGAAGCTCTTGGTCCCATTTGGGGATGCTCCAGAGATGGAAATACAAATTCAGATTATTTTCATTAAAAAAAATCAATTTTCAAAGTCTGATAGTTACATTTTCTCAGTAAAAGTGTGCAATGTAATAGAATTCAAACGTAGTGCCTTCTAAAATGCATGCTCTCCAGGAGTTCCTGTCATGGCGCAGTGGTTAATGAATCTAACTAGGAACCACGAGGTTGCGGGTTCTATCCCTGGCCTTGCTCAGTGGATTAAGGATCCGGCGTTGCCGTGAGCTGTGGTGTAGGTCGCAGACGTGGCTCGGATCCTATGTTGTTGTGGCTGTGGCATAGGCCAGTGGCTACAGCTCCTGTTAGACCCCTAGCCTGGGAACCTCCATATGCCGCGGGTGCCGCCCTAAAATGACAAAAGGCAAAAAAAAATAAATAAAAAATAAATAAAATGCATGCTCTCTGTAAAAGGACTTGTCTGTATTGTATTTTGTGTTTCTGTGGCCAGTTCTCCGTGCTATCCCTAAACTGCCATGTTTTCCACCAAGTATACAAGAGTTCTGTTGATTCTAAGAATACGTAACTTTTTACCCACTTGGGTGAAAATGTTCAAACTTTGTTCAGTGGCCGTACCCAGTTGTTCTTCCCTGAGATGAGCGATTGAGGGGAAAAAGCTGTTTGTTCCCAGCGTGATTCAACATATGACCAGTTGCTGACACCTCTTAGTTCCGAGGCAACACTGACTCTTTCTGAATTCGAAACACAAGCCTGTCCTGTCTGGGCAATGAGGCTGTTAAGCTGTTGACCACCACAGGGCATAGGCTCCTGTTTTACAAACAGCCATAGCCAGAGCAAGAAGCTTTCATGCTCGTTATGTTGTGAAAGGGCTCAGACTTTTTAAATCTTCTTTCCTCATGCCAGTATGACATTCTCCATTACTTAAACGAGGTTGAAGCCATTTACCTTCAAGGTAAAAAAACAAAAAACAAAACAAAACTTAGGAACAGGAGGGTCTTCAGTGAATTAACCCAGAAAAATGGGGAAAAAAAAGGCTAGATTACCAGTAAGTTACAATACATGGTGTATCAGGTTCAGTATGTATTTTGATACATTTTGCTAACTTACTTTTTTTTTTATTAAAGTGTAGTTGATTTACGATGTTACGCCAGTTTCTGCTGAAGAGCATGGTGGCTGACCCAGGCCTACACACACATACCTTCTTTTTCTTATTCTTTTTTCCATCACGGTCTGTTCCAAAAGGTTGGATATAGTGCCTTGTGCTGTATGGTTAATTTTTTTTTTTTTTACAGTCATACCTGTAGCATATGGAGGTTCCCAGGCTAGGGGTCGAATCAGAGCTGCAGCTGCCGGCCTGTGCCACAGCCACAGTTGTGCAGATCCCAGCGACATCTGTGATGCCACAGCTGGTGGCAGTGCCAGATCCTTAGCCCACTGAGCGAGGCCAAGGATTGAACCCACAGCCTCATAGACACCAGGTTCTTAACCCTCTGAGCCACAGTGGGAACTCCAAGACAATTGCTAACTTGTTTTTCATTAACTGTTTTTTAGCTACTCCAAGGAGGCTCAGAGCAGATGCTACGTTCTCTGCATCTCCAGAAATCCCTTTCGTCCTATAACTACATCCATGTCGGAGCCCAATTAAAGGTAAGAGTTTCCTTTTTGAGATGATTCAGATATCGAATCAAAGAATCAGAAGGGACATTAAATAATTATCTGGTGAGCCTCCTCCCTTTAGGCACATGAATGACTCTTCTGTTCTTTAAATTCTTGGGACAGAGATTTCAGTGTATTATTGACTCAATAACTTTGCTTAAAAACTCAATAGTGTATTTTATTACCATCTGACAGGAAGGAAGTTTCTCTCTTGTGATCTTGTGGGTTTTTTTTTTTTTTTTTTAATTTTAAAATCCTATTCCTGGAGTTCTCTTCGTGGCTTAGTGGTTAACGAATCCGACTAGGAACCATGAGGTTGCAGGTTCGATCCCTGGTCTCGCTCAGTGGGTTAAGGATCCAGCGTTGCCATGAGCTGTGGTGTAGGTTGCAGACGTGGCTCGGATCCCGCGTTGCTGTGGTTGTGGCGAAGGCCGGCGGCTACAGCTCCTGTTAGACCCGTAGCCTGGGAACCTCCATGTGCTGCGGGTGCGGCTCTAGATAAAAGACAAAAAGACCAAAAAAAAATCCTATTCCTTTTATTTTGACACTATAGAATTATTGTAACACCTAGGAAATCCACCCCAAAAGGAGGTACCCTGTGATTTCACCAAAGGCAAGTAGGGCTGACAACAGAAAGTTTAAACGCACTGTGATTGAGAATGAATATCAAAGATCACCACTGTTTTTTTAAATACTCATTTTGATGTATCCTAGAAATAGTTTTATGACCCTTGGAACATTTCTATTTGACATTTTTTCCACTTTTTCCCCACTTCCTTTACTCGTATATATGCAGATCTTTTCACCCCTTTATTTCTAATTAGTTTTCTGCTATATGTATAACAATTTCTGCTAGCCCTTTTATAAGTCGTCCTAGTAATACAGCAGTTTGTTGATGGTAGGTTATAAAATAGTAATCACAGTATTACCAGTCTGGGGGGGAATAAATACGTGAAGTAAGATTTGGAGGGAAACAGACCAAGGTTTTACTTGTTTACCCTGGATAGACCACCTTGTGGATATTGTGTTCTTCTGCTTTTTCCACATTTCAGATTTCTTCTGTAATTAAAAATTCATTTTGTAGTTGGGAGGGAAGATAAAAGAACTCTTAAAATGAAAAAATCTAGGAGCTCCCTGGTGGCCTCATGGATGAAAGATCCAGTGTTGTCACTGCTGTGGTGTGGGTTCCATCCGTGGCCTGGGAACTTCCTCATGTCTTGAGCCTGGTGAAAAGAAGGGAGGGAGAAAGAATCTAAGATGTGGGAGTGTTTCTTTCTTTGGCTTTTGGTCTTCATCTTAGGCTGATTATACCTGCATTACTGGTTTAGTGGTAATGTTATTACCATGCCTAAAAACAAGGGATATTTAGGATTTCGCAGTTAATTTTCCAATGTTTGACATTTCAGTTGCATGAATTTTTTACTTTTACAATCATCCAAGAGCAGGATGTTGGGCTGAAAATTAATCGAAAGCAAACAAAGCAACAGAGGGCAACACTGCAGCTTTCTGAGAATAGGTCAGAGGTACTTAAAAATGTATAAAGGATTGTAAAATCAACACTTAAAAAGGCAGTCACTGAAGAATATTCATTTTTAATCAAACTGTCTTATTGTCCAAATGACATCTGGCCAGGTCAGATTGAGCCCTCATAGAAAGCAAGTTTTAAATGAACATTTACCCTTTTCTTCTAAAAGCTAAATTTAGCTTAGGCTCCCCATTGAAGTTTTCCTTTCCTCTTTCTCCTCCTTTTTTTCTGCTCTCCAATAAAAGCAGAGAAGCAGGAATTCACATTGTGGCTCATCGGGTTAAGAAATCTGGCATCCATGAGGATGTGGTCCCATCCCTGGCCTCTCTCAGTGGGTTAAGAACATGGCGTTGCCACAAGCTGTGGTGTAGGTTGTAGATGTGGCTTGGATCCCTCATTGCTGTAGGCCGGCAGCTGCAGCTCCAATTTGACCCCTAGCCTGGGAACCTCCATGTGCTGCAGGGGTAGCCGTAAAAAAAAAAAAAAAAAGGAAGAAGAAGAATAGATGATCATAGGCAAAACCTAAAGATGAGCCAAAAGGAAACAAAATCATACTCACCATCCACCATCCAGAGATAGTTATTGATAATGGCAGTTTATATATTTATACCTGGAATTATACAATAAATCCTGATGCAGTAAACCTGTTACTGTATTACAGTATAATCACTAATATCTTCCCATGTAAGCAAATATATATTAATGAAATGATTTTAACAGTTAAAGTATTACACTCTGTGTATCGTGGTTCTGCTTAACTATCCTAAAATATAGGAGTCATGTACAACTAAGATTCTCTGGGTTGCAGGTAAGATAAGGCCCAATTAAAAGTCTCTGAAAACAGTGAGGAACTTGATCTCACAGAATAAGAAGCCCTAAGATGTTGTAGCCCAAAGTTGGTTGATTCAGTGCCCAGCAATACTCATAGGGACCCAGATATTTGTTTCTCCAACTTACAGTTCTGCCATCCTCATGGGTTTGGCCGATCTGCTTTGACTTATTTTCCTCGTGGTCCCCAAATGGCAGCAGCGGTTCCAGGAGTCACAGGCAGAGGAAATGTCCCTAACTTAACAACCCTAGGTAAACTCATGTTTCATGGACCAGAATAGCATCACATGCCAATAGTCGACCGACTGATCACTTGGTAAAGGGATAAGATCCCTGTGATTAGATTAGATTAGATTAGATCAATGAGGATTTACCTCCCGAGGCTGGGGGAGACAAATCTTGAAGAACTCAGAGAGGGGTACAAAAATCAGGACTCCCTCACCAAGAAAGAAGCAGGGGCAGGGAATGGCTGTTAGAGAAGCAGCTAACAATTCCCCTCAGCAGGACATGGAGACTTTTCATCTGGTTTCTTCGCAGTTTTAGTACGGTTGCCGCTTCTCAATTAATCGTGATATCTGATAATTGAGTGCTTTTTCTGGGCTAGGAACTGGAGAGGTGCTTTATTTAAATTCTCATTCCGTTGTCACAACAGTCTTGTAAGAAAGGTGTCACTCTGCCTTTGAGCCCAGGAGGCAGTCGAGGCTCAGTCAGGGTCAGGATCTTCCACAGAGAACTGGGAGGGGCGGAGCTTGCCCGGCCGTGTCCCAGACGCAGAGACGGGCGCCCGTCAGGCAGAGGGGACCCCTCTCCGTGCTCTTCCTTAGCAGGTGGGCATCAGGCCAGGTCTCCGTGTCCAGGCCAGAGGAGAAACTTCCCAAGGGAGAGAGGAGCCCTCGGCAGCTGTCGCTTTGGGAAAACTCCTAAAATAGGCAGTCACCATCCGCTAGATGGTGAATTCCATTGACAGGCTCGGATTTCCAGCCCGAGGGCTACAGATCCTCAAGGCAGGCGATTCACCCTTGAACCCCTGTCCTGGTCCGCTGAGGTGCTGCAACAAAAATACCGTGAACTGGGTGGCTGGTGCACAGCAAGTGTTGATTTCTCCCAGTCCTGGAGGCTGGGAAGTCCAAGATCAGGGCGCCTGCAGAGTCAGTGTCTAGGGAGGGCCGGCTTCCTGGCTCAAAGGTGGTGCCTTCTTGCTGTGTCCTCACAAGGCAGAAGGACCAGGGAGGATGGCTGGGGTCTCTTTTATGAGGACACCAACCCCCTCAGGAGGGCTTCACCCTCGAGACCCAGTCACCTCCCAGCAGCCCCGCCTCCAAACACCATCCCCGTGGGGGTTAGGATTTCAACATACACTCTCGGGGGTGGACATAAGCCTTCATTCTGCAGCGGCTCCCCACCCACCCCCCTTACCAGTTAGAAGATCTGACATGCTGAGTGTTTGTTGAATGCGTGGAAAAGGGAAGTTGTAATCCCAGACCGTTTCCTAGCTTGCTGGATGGTAGAGACAAGCCGCCTGGCTTTGGGGGGCCCGCTCTTCCCCGCCTGTGGAGTAGGAAGCCTGACCGTTCAAGCGCGGGCGCGTGGTTCCCAGCATGGACAGGACTCGCTGCGGAACGAAAAGCCACAGATGACAATAGTTAGGCATGTGTCTCAGAGGCTCCCCGGTCAGAGTTTCCATTTGTGGTCCCACATCTCATGCCACTTCCTTCACTCATTGCAGAGCTTCTCTGAGCCAGCCCGGGACTTGCTCCCTCACCAAAGGTTCCAGAAAAGTGCGTGGTGATAATTTGGGGGTGACAGTGGCTCTCATAGACATGTGGGCATGATGGGTGCTGCGTTAGTTTTTACCCCTGAGATCATGTTGATTTTCCTCTGGGTCATCATCACCCCTTCAAGTGACTTAACTCCAAAGGCATCAAAACCTTGGTTGCCCTTGAATTTAGTCTCATCGTTTGGGGATGTCAGTGCTAACATGAGAAGTCTGTGACCCGAGTTTCCTGTTTTCATTCCTAGTCGTCTATCAATGATGCTGCAGAGTTCAAAGTGGTCGCCGATGCCATGAAAGTAATTGGCTTCAAACCTGAGGAGATTCAAACAGTGTATAAAATCTTGGCTGCCATTCTTCACTTGGTGAGTGGGGATGCTTCTTGGAGTGTATCGCCTCCCTGTGGAGTTAGAACGCTCTTTCGAAAGATTTTGGTCTTTTCCCTGTAGCTGTTCAAAATAATTTATGTAGAGAACATTTCTCTGACAGTTTGAAGAAATTACTATAGCCGTAGTTTCCTCCATCATTTTTTATAATACTCTGAGGGATTTTTTCCAAGCCACTGTACGTTTTGAGACTGTGGCTTTAGTTCACTGCCTTCCTGGTATGTCAGACTTTGAACTGGCGAATTTCAAGGATAAAAGAATTCAGCAGTGATGGGACCACCAGTGGTATACGCTACAGTCTTTTGAACAGAGTACATTTCTAAGGGCGTCTGCAACATAGAATCATTGGTTGCTAGAACTAGAATTTTGATCGTCTCGTGTTACAGGCTGGAAATGACTGGCTTAAAAGCACTTCCAGTTCGTTGCCGCCGACACCCTGGACCACAGTGGCCAACTTACGTTTGAGTTGTTGTCCACACATCATACCAAACCAGAAGTGAAAAACCAGTGGGTAGGAATTGTTTCATTACTGTCTGTATAGTTAAGATGTTGAAAATGTCATGAATATGTAACCTGGCAGTAAATGCGTGATGACATGAATACACATCTACAATGAAAATTATGTTTTACTTTACGGTGGCAAGATTTAACTCTAAGTGAATCAGAAATGCACAAGAGGGAGTTCCCGTCGTGGCTCAGTGGTTAACAAATCCGACTAAGAACGATGAGGTTGCGAGTTCGATCCCTGGCCTTGCTCAGCGGGTTAAGGATCCGGCGTTGCCGTGAGCTGTGGTATAGGTCGCAGACGCGGCTCGGATCCCGCGTTGCTGTGTCTGTGGCGAAGACTGGCAGCTGCAGCTCCGATTAGACCCCTAGCCTGGGAACCTCCATGTGCCGCGGGTGTGGCTCTAGATAAAAAGGCAAAAAGACAAAAAAAAAAAAAAAAGATGCACAGGACCTACATGGAAAATATCAAACATCTCTTAAATAAATGTTCCTGATGAGGAAGACTTAAACATTCTGAACTGTCTTGTTCTTTCAACTAGTTTATAAATACAGTGCGGCAGTTAATCCTTCAGAATCCAAAGGACTTTTTTTCAGTTGACATCATAATTCTAGAATTTGCCTAGGATGAGAAATGTGTTAGAAGAGCAAATAAAATGTGTTAAAGAAGCGTAGTAGGGGTTCCTGCTGCGGCCCTGTGGGATTGGCAGTGTCTCTGGGGCACTGGGACACAGGTTCAATCCCTGGCTCAGGACAGTGGATTAGGGATCTGGTGTTACTGCAGCTGTGGCTTAGGTCACAACTGCAGCTCGGAGCTGATCCCTGGCCTGGGGACTCCATACATTGTGGGGCAGCAAAAAAAAAAAAAGAAAAAAAAAGGAATAAGAGAGGGCGGGGAGGTGGAGAGGAGGCATGACTAATTCCACCAGATATAATTGCTGGTAAAAGCAGTTTACTGTTAGCACTTTAATTAAAACTCACTGTCCAGATTTAGCACAAGATCAGTCAACAGATTGTTCATGTGCTGGATACTTGGTAGACGGTTAATAGGTTTCGTGGCTTATTGAATGAGTAGACTATAAAAAGACTCAAACACTTAGTGGAAATTAATATGTTATAGGAGGTGATAGTTCAAATCAGGAAAAGCTAGACTAGTCAATTCATGGTGTTGGAGCAACTAACCATCCGAAAAAATGAAGGTAAGACTCTTACTTTATACTACATGCCAGCATGCATTCCAGGTGGATTAAAGGCTTAAAGGTGAGAAAAAACTATATGAGGAATACAAGAAAATATTAAATATTCATAAAGTCTTCAGCGTAGGAATGATCTGATACCAAAGAAAGAGAAACCCTGAAGCCAAAGATTCATAGATTTGGCTACATAAAAATGTAATGTTTCCATCCATCAAAAATGTATGCTGGAAGTTCCCATCGTGGCTTAGCAGAAACCAATCTGACTAGTATCCACGAGGATGCAAGTTTGATCCCTGGCCTCGCTCAGTGGGTTAAGGATCCGGTGTTGCTGTGAGCTGTGGTATAGGTCACAGAAGCGGCTTGGATCTGGGATTGCTGTGGTTGTGGCGTAGGCTGGCAGCTACAGCTCTAAATCACCCCCTAGCCTGGGAATGTCTGTATGCCAGAGGTATGGCCCTAAAAAGACAAAAAAAAAAAAGTGTATGCTGAAAATTAAAAGATGAGTGTCTGGAGAAGGAAAAAAAAAAAAAATGAAGCACTAGGTTTTTTTTTTTTTTTTTGGCTTTTTTTTTTCCCAGGCTAGGGGTCGAATCAGAGTTACAGGTGCTGGCCTACACCACAACCACAGTAACACGAGATCCGAGCCATGTCTGCGACCTACACCACAACTCACGACAGTGCCGGATGCATGACCCACTGAGCAGGGCCAGGGATCGAACCTGCAACCTCATCGTTCCTAGTCGGATTCATTGACCCCTGCGCCACGACAGGAACTCCGAAGCACTAGGTTTTTATATGTTGAGATATTAATGTATTTAGGAAAACAGGTGCTGCCAGCAAGGTCTCTTGAAGCTCTTAAACTGACAAATAGATCCCTGACATCAGGTTTCAGAATCTCATCGGAAATGGTGTGTCTTTTTTTCTCTTCTGATGTAGGGGAATTTAAAGTTTGTAGTGGACGGCGACACGCCTCTGATCGAAAACGGCAAGGTGGTATCTATCATTGCCGAGCTGCTGTCCACCAAGGCGGACATGGTTGAGAAAGCCCTCCTTTACCGGACGGTGGCCACGGGTCGGGACGTCATTGACAAGCAGCACACAGAGCAAGAAGCTAGCTACGGCCGAGACGCCTTCGCAAAGGTGCGGTTTTCACCTGCCATCGCTTGGCCTGGCGAAGGTTCTGGTGCCAGAATGGCCAACGTTGTGGGATAGGAGGGGTTCCTACCCAACGCCAGTGCTCGGGGTCCTCGGGGTCAATCCAGTTGAACTCAATTTTAACACTGCCTACCGGAGGTGGTGTCACATCCTGCAGGTGAAGGGCTCAGTCCTGCAAGACAGCCCTCCACACACACACACACACGCATGCACACATGCACGCACACACACACGCGTGCGCACGCATACACACATGCACACACACACAGAGACACACATGCATGCACACGCATCCCAGACACCCGTCACAAGCCCAGGTGACAACTTGTGCTTCTGACCCACCAGCCGTCAATGGGCAATTCCATCAACTTCGTCCTCAGGTTCCGTTAATTGCTAAAGCCGCTCCCTCAACTCAGGAGAACATTTACTTAGGTTTACCCGCGTACGAAAGGCTGAGCTCAAGGATGCAGACCGACAGCGATGAAGAGAGACACGGAGCAGGACCTGGGAGGGCCCCCGAGAGCAGGAGCTTCCGTCTGTGTGGTGGTATGGGATAGAGCTTCCGTCTGTGTGGACATGTTGGCCAGCCCGGGGGCTCCCAAACCCTGTACTTGGGGATTTTGTGGAGGTTTCCCCGCGTGGGCCTGGTCGATCGCCAACTCTGTTTCTGGCCCTTCTTCCCTCTCGGAGTGGGAGGGCTGGAAATTCCAGGCTTCTGGTCATGGCCCAGTCTTCCTAGTTCCCAGCCCTGAAACAGGAGTCCCCCCGCACCCCAGTCACCCCAAAAGAACAAAAGATGCTCTCCTAGTGTTCTTATCACTTAGGATTTTACAAGGGTTTCAGGAGCCTGGGGCAGGGGATGGGATCAAAGACAAACACCAGAACAAGAGAGGCATCTTGTGTTCTTGTGTTCTTATCACTTAGGAAATGACGAGGAAGTTTCAAGAGCTCTGTGCCAGGAACCAGGGAAATAGACCGGCCCCTGTTTTCTGGTGTTATCTCCCAGCCTGGTGCTGATCTCAGTTTCATTTTTAGTGAAATGCTGTGAGGATGGGTTCAGACTTTCCTTGAAAGTCAGTTAAGGTTTTTCGAAGCCATAGTGGTACTTTTTGACCATCACAGTGTCCAGGACACCCCATGACTGTGAGAGTCACTGCCGGGAAATGTTCTCAGAAGATGACTGGCCGGGAAGCTCAGGACCCCTGGCTGGCATGGGCCCCCTTCGTGCCCCTTCACTTTGCTTTCCTCAGCCAATAGTGCTTTGTGGACTTGCTCTTCAACCCAGCTGCTGGGCCCCTTGTCTTTAGAGTCTGTGTGAGGTTAGGGCGCCAAAATTTATTGGCCATCCGCCTCTTACGTCATTCACTTCGTTCTGTTATTTTGGCCGCCACACACAATGCTGCAGATCCTTGGCCGCCTTTCCTTATGCACCAGAATTTTTATTTCAATTGGCCGCACCCAGGAACGAGCCTGGCAGGTCAAAGGGCACACTGATTTTAAATTTGAAATGACTGATTTTATGGGTGTATAGTGATGCCTCATTAATACTTTAGTTTCATTGCTAGGGTATTTGAGCACATTTTCGTATTTTTGTAAAGTATTTAAATCAGTTCTGAGAATTGCCTGAGTCTGTCCCTTATATTTCTCTTTGTCGCTATTATCTTTTTATTGTCCATTTGTAAGAGCTTGTAACTTTAACCCGTTGTCTATTACCCAAGTGGCAAATATTTGATTTTCCCAGGTTTACATGTTCTTTTTTCTTTTTTTTTGCTAGTTAAGTTGCTTCCTGTTCCATTTTTAACTCTTGTAAATCTCAGGCTTGGTTTTTACACTCAGGAGGAATTCAAATGTGTGAGTGCAGTGTCGGGGGGGTGGTTTCAAGCAGAGGCAATGACATCAAGGTTGAAGTTTTTATTTTTTGCTTTTTAGGGCCGCACTCTTGGCATATGGAGGTTCCCAGGTTAGAGGTCGAATCGGAGCTACAGCTGCCAGCCTGCACCACAGCCGCAGCAACGCAGGGTCCAAGCTGCCTCTGCAACTTACACCTCAGCTCACAGCAACCCGGGATCCTTAACCCACTGAGCAAGGCCAGGGATCGAACCTGCAACCTCATGGTCCCTGGTCAGATTTGTTTCCGCTGAGCCACGACGGGAATGCCTTTGAACGTTTTAAGATGTCAGCCTGGTGCATCTTGGGGCGCGGTGGGCGGGGCAAGGGTGGAAGCAGAAAGAGCAGTTAAGGGGATATTTCAGTAATCCAGGAGGGAGTCGATGGCCGCTCGGCCTAGGAAATGGCGAAAAGAGGAAGATTTGAGATAGATGGTATTGGAGGGAAAAACCCAAGGGACCTGAGGTTCTGGGAATGCTGGAATCGAGGGCCATTTCTGACAAAGCAATGGAGTGACTCATACCAGGCGATAAATACATACATACATACAAATAAAATAAAACTCGATCACAAATGCAGACAGAGGACTGGTTCCCAGTAGGCCGGAACTTACGAGGTCCTTTTCCTACAGGCCATATACGAGCGCCTTTTTTGTTGGATTGTTTCTCGCATCAACGATATCATCGAGGTCAAGGGGTCTGACGCCACCATCCATGGGAAGAACACCGTTATCGGCGTCTTGGATATCTACGGCTTTGAGATCTTTGACAACAACAGGTAAACCGGGCAAGGTATTTTAAAACCCTGTCACTGGGAGTTCCCTTCGTGGCTCAGTGGTTAACGAATCTGACTAAGAACCATGAGGTTGCGAGTTCGATCCCTGGCCTCGCTCAGCGGGTTAAGGATCCGGCGTTGCCGTGAGCTGTGGTGTAGGTTGCAGACGCGGCTCGGATCCCGCGTTGCTGTGGCTGTGGTGGAGGCCGGCAGCTACAGCTCCTGTTAGACCCCTAGCCTGGAACCCTCCATATGCCATGGGTGCAGCTCTAGATAAAAAGGCAAAAAGACAAAAACAAACAAACAAACAAAAAAAACCCTGTCACTGATTGTTGTGTTTGCTGGAACTTCATTGACTCCTCTTCTTGCAGCTTTGAACAGTTCTGCATCAATTACTGCAACGAGAAGCTGCAGCAGCTGTTTATTCAGCTGGTCCTGAAGCAAGAACAAGAGGAGTACCAGCGGGAAGGCATCCCCTGGAAGCACGTGAGTGGGCTCTTAGCATCTTGGGCATCTTCTCATCTCATTGGGTGCTTGAAACACTTGGTTTTCCTTTGTGGGAGGTGTAAAGGCAATTCATTTGCAGGGTTGATAGTTGGGAATTCTCTAATTTTTTTGCTTTTTAGGGCCGTACCTGCGGCATATGGAGGTTCCCAGGCTAGGAGTCTAAAAGGAGCTTCAGTTGCCGGCCTACACCACAGCCACAGCAACGTGGGATCCGAGCCGTGTCTGCGACCTACACCACAGCTCACAGCAACACTGGATCCTTAACGCACTGAGCGAGGCCAGGAATTGAACCTGCAACCTTATGGTTCCTAGTCGGATTCGTTTCCCCTGTGCCATGATGGGAACTCCGGGAATTCTCCGATTTGATAGACCCTCTAGTCGGTGCCCAGAAAATGCTGAGTTAAAATCAGTAAACTTGGAGTTCCTGCTTGGATCAACAGGATTGGCGCTGTCTCTGGAGCTCTGAGATGTAGGTTCCATCCCCAGCCCGGCAAAGGGGTTAAGGATCTGGTGATGTCACAGCTGCGGTGTAGGTTGCAACCATAGCTGCGATCTGATCCCTGGCCTGGGAACTCCATGTGCCACCAGGTGGCCAAAAAAAGAGAAAAAAAAGGTAAGTAAACTTATGTTCACTCTGTAACCGATACCACGTGGTTTTTCGATTCACATCTGTCTCTTGGAGTTTAGCATCATTTACAAGTTATTCAGAGCTGCATGTTTTGCCTTAAATTGGCTAAACTTTGCTTCCAAATTGAGTATCTTCTCCTGCCTTCTTTTTTTGCCCTGATTCCTCCTCTTTTTCCTTCCTCTATTTTGTAAGCTTAAGTAGCATTTGATTGCCTTTGGTTCATGAGATTCATATTCTCTGAATTGATGCATGAAAACCGTGGGGTTTTTTTTGTTTTTTGTCTTTTCAGGGCCGCACCCGCAGCATATAGAGATTCCCAGGCTAGGGGTCTAATCAGAGTTGTAGCCGCCGGCCTACACCACAGCCACTGCAACGTGGGATCCGAGCCACGTCTGCGACCTACACCACAGCTCACAGCAATGCTGGATCTTTAACCCACTGAGCAAGGCCAGGGATTGAACCTGCAACCTCATGGTTCCTAGTTGGATTCATTAACCACTGAGCCACTAGGGGAACTTCCGTGAAAACCACGGTTTTAAATTTGATTTCCATTTACTTTCCTCTGTGTCACCCTTCAGTGATCACCTCTCTTCTCCTAGCTCTCTGTGAACTTTAGTATCTGTCACTGGTCTGGTAAGATAAAGCCAAACAGTATGACTGGTCCAGGGTATGACCAGATAAAAACATGACGGGTAGACTTCCTGCTCATGATAGAAATGGGACCTTGTAATTGTCTTTGAAATTTGTATTTTTATTTATTAATTTTTAGGGCCACACCTGCTGCATATGGAAGTTCCCAGGCCAGGGGTTGAATAGGAGCTATAGCTGTCTGCCTACGCCACAGCCACAGCAATGCCAGGTCCAAACTGCATCTGTGACCTATACCAGCACAGTGTAGCTTGTGGCAACACTGGATCTTTAACCCACTGAGCAAGGCCAAGGATTGAACCTACACCCTCACAGAGACTATATTGGGTTCATAACCCACTGAGCCACAACAGGAACTCCTTGAAATTCATATTTTTAAACACTTTTGAGAACAGGCCTGAAAAATACAAAAACTTCTGAGTTTCCATAGACTTCTGTGTTTATCCTTTTCCATGAAATGCTGTATTTAAATTACTTTTCTATTTGTTTGTTTTGTCTTTTTAGGACTGTACATGTGGCATATGGAAGTTCCCAGGCTAGGGGTCTGATTGGAGCTAGTTGCTGCTGGCCTATGCCACAGCCACAGCCACACCAGATCCGAGCTGTGTCTGCAACCTACACCACAGCTCATGGCTGATGCTGGATCCTTAACCCACTGAGCGAGGCCAGGGATCAAACTCAAATCCTCATAGGTACTAGTTGGGTTCATTACTGCTGAGCCACAACAGGAACTCCAAAAAGGATTCTTTTAAATTTTTGAAAACTGTGTTAACGTACTGGCCTGTAAGTTCTTTCTCTGTGAAATGATTGTATGTGTCTGTTTTGATTCATTTTCATCAGTTCTACTGTTTAATAATATTTATAAACCATATTAATGTTATAATGTGTTAATATAATAAATAATATTAATATTATTTAATGATATTAAATGTAGTTAATATTAAATACATTTAATATTTAATATATTAAGGTTCAACATTATAAATATAATGTAATTTAATATATAATATTAATTATAATATATATGAATATAATATATTTAATAATAAATGTATTACATATTAACTATATAAATATTAAATATATCAATATATTGATATAATAAATAATATTAATATATTAATGATAATAATCTTATTTCCTTCACTTCCAACATCCTTCCCTCCCTTCCTTCACAAGGTTGTAAGTGAACTTACTCAACAGTGAGTAAGGTGGAATTTACTGTTTCTGTGTTTATCCTTTTGCTATATAGTATAGGCAATAAAAATAAAGTCTGGATTTGTTTTTTTGATATCCAGTGGAATAGCAGTAAAAAGCTATTTGAAATTTTGTATTTAAATTACCTTTATATTCCTTCCCACCTTCCTCCCTTCTGCCTCCTCTCATCCGGAAACAGGCGACAGCGGTGTGTAACTAGCTGTGCTACGTCACATTGCTCCTTTGCCTCCCGTCATGCATTAGATATTAGAATACCATAAAAAGTTTTGCTCATGTTTATTAGTATAAATTTTGCCTATTTACAAATAAGCCAAAGTGTGCATTTATTACATTGTGAAAGGATTACCTACGGCTTTGATTTAAAGAGTGAACTCTCACAGCGTATTTAAGATGTAATTCAGTTCAGTCGAATTTATGTGCAGCTTTCTTACAACAAATCTGTTGTATAACAAAATATACAATTATAACTGGGGCTTAGGTTTTTGTAGCAAATTTAATCCTAAACTTGTTATTCAGGTGGGGTTTAACGATACTAGTCAAAAATATCCTTTATCAATCAGAATATCAAGTCACACAGGCATAGTTGATAAAGGGAAAAGTCAGCAATTGCAGTAGGGTATTCTAAACCTCTGAAAAAGGAGCAAAAGCCCTTTGCAGAAGTTCATAATGAAATAAACTAAAATAGAAGGGAACAGAAGGCCAGCTCCAAGGTAACAGTAACTGAGTACAGGTCAGGTCCCCAAATTAGAATCTCTATCCCGTGCAAGTATTTCCTTTAAAAACCCCATACTTTGGGGAGTTCCCTGGTGGTCTAGGGGTTGAGACTTGGCACTTTCATCTCTGCAGCCCGAGTTCAGTCCCTGGTCTGGGAACGGAGGTCCCACATCACATCATAACCAAAAAACCCCTCAAAAAACAAAAACCAAAAAAAAAAACAGAAAACAGTGGTTCTCAAATATTTGGGGGGACAAAAGCAAACCCATACTTTGGAATTTAGTGATTAAGATGAAAATCTTTTTATTATGGAAAATTTCAAACATGCGTAAGAGCAGAGATCACAATATAATAAACTCTGTATACCCATCACCCAGCTGGCACAGTTATCAGTGGATGGCCAGCCTTCGGTCATCTGTACCCCACCCACCCCCAGGTTATTTTGAAGCATATCTCAGGCATCACATTATGTCATTTGTAAATACTTCCGTGTGTTTCTTGAAAAGATAAAGACTTTTATAAAAACCATCACCGCAGTACCATTATCACACCTAAAAAATTAACAGTAATTCCTTAATATCATCAGATATCCTGCTGGTGTTCCCATCTCCCATTTCTTCAGTTGTCTTAGGATTTGGGGTTTTGTTTCACAGTGTGTTTGAATTTGGATCCAAAGAAGATCTTTACATTGTGATTGGTTAATAGGTCTGTTGCATATCCATAGATTTTGTCCTCTCCCTCCCTCCCTCCGTTTTCCCCTCCCTCCTGCCCTCCCTCCGCCCCTTTCTTTTCTCTTGCAGTCTTGTTGAGAGAACAACTCATTTGTTCTCTAGAGTTTCTGACTGCCTGGATTTTGCTAATGGGATTCCCGAAGTGTCATCTGTTACTCTGTTCCTTGCACGTCCTATGTATATATTGGTTGGTAGATCTGGAGCTTTGACTGGTTTCAGGATCAGGGTCTGTTTCATAGGTGGTCAGAGCACTTCCACCGGGAGGCTGGTACTGCCTCGTCTCCCCAGTTGATTCACCTTCACATGCTTTTGGTGATTGAAGGTCATTTTTAGCTGCTGAGAACTTGACTCTCAGGCACAAAGCTGCTCTGTTAGGAGTGGGGATGGGAAACCTAGCGCTGTGTGCCCCTGAGCCACCCCATCATAGCTCTCTTTGTTCCCTGCGTCCCCTAAGAAACCTCCTTAGAATGCCAGGTGGCTGCAAGAACCTGGTTTGAAAACCACGGCTTTAAGCAATGTTTGAATCAACATTAAACTGTGAACTAGAATTTACTGGACTGTTCAGTGAAGACCAATCAGTGTTAGTTAGACAGCTGGAATTTGGGAAACTTAAATTCTTTTTTCCTATACCCTTTGGAACGGCCTCTTTGCTGTTTCCCACAGATTGATTACTTCAACAATCAGATTATCGTGGACCTGGTGGAGCAGCAGCACAAAGGGATCATTGCCATCCTCGATGACGCCTGCATGAACGTCGGCAAAGTCACGGACGAAATGTTCCTGGGAGCCCTCAACAGTAAACTGGGCAAACATGGTCATTTCTCCAGCCGAAAGGTAAATGTGTATAATGAGAACGTCCTCTCATTTGGATCTGTAAGATTTTCCTCATTGTTTGATAGAATTAAGTGACTTTACACGTTGGGTTGGAAGACCTTCTGTACAACTAGGCAAGTCCCTAAAGAGCCAGGTTTGGAAGTCAACGAGCGTGCTAAACAGCATAACGTCCAGGAGAGGGAGCTCTAGACCATCCAATTTGCCAGAACTAGGAAACAGGCACAGGAAGCCTTAGAAAGCATGATGTCATTTATAACCAATCCGTATGGAGTCCTTGTTCCTGTGCTCAAATTTTGCTCCTGCATCTGATAATTCTGGCACTGAAAATAGCTTTTGTCCTTGACTTTTTACTGTAATCCTCAGTTATAAAAATGTGCTATGTACGCTCTCCCGTAGTTCTGCAGACTGTGTGACTTTCTTGAAAACAGAAATTCTAGCTGAACTTCGAGTTGTTACGAGGAAACTCATTCCTTAAATGAATGGGTATCCTCTTAAGTGCCCGTTTTTCAGTCTAGAAATGTTATATATAAATGGATCACACGTCCATGATGACTGGTGTCAGTTGTGGTTATCAGACCTTTGTGCCGTGCATGTAGTATGTTTTCCATAATGTTTGTCCTAGGAGAGGCACCCCATCTTCCCCCAGTGTTCCCTACAAATATAGGCTTGTCTGTCGGCCATAACTGAAGGAAAAACAGGCCACTTGTTTCCTCACTTCCATAAAGAAAGGGGCAAACATTTCTGCTTCTTTATAATTTGATATAAATCTATGACACACTGCCATTTTTTAACATGAATAAATCTATTTTCTAGCTTTGTTCCTTCTGAATTATGTAATCAGAACAGTAAGACTCCACAATTAAGTAACATTTTCTTCAGTTGTCAAGAAACAGATTACTGGCTGCTATTTATTTTTGATCAGCTTACTTCTAAAATATGCCCCTTGGTCTCTTGGTGAGGATTAACTTGCAGCTTGCTATAAGTTGGCTTTGCGATAGTACAGTCTAATCTTTCGCAATAGGGTTTTAGCTAGACTTATTTTTTTGATCATTCCTTTTTTATAACACAAATACTTAACAATGCCTCTCATTTTCCAGGTACAGTTCTGGGTGCTGGGGACAGAGCAGTGAGCAAGTTAGAAGCCACCTAACTATTGTAGAGTGATGCTTTTTAAGATGGCATGACCATAGGGATAAATGGCCCATCTTTGGGGGACTGGGTATAAAAGTCCTTTATAATCACAGTCCAGGTTTTTTGAGACCCATCTAGCATCGTGCCTACCAGATGGTAGACAGTCCATGTTTGTGAAATTGACTTGAATTGGTTGTGATTGTACCAAATAAATCTTACGAAATATTGAATTTCAAACTGAAACCGACAAGGTTCCACTTCATTTAAATAAATAACTATGATTCTCACATGAGAAATCACCTCATTTGGATATGTTTTTCCTTGGCCATTCATACACCTGAATTTATCAACCAAATATTTTGAAATATAATTTCATATGTCATATAGCAACTGTACATGGTACTTTTAAGCAGTTGCTACTGACTTAATAAGAAATGCTAAATAGTAATTTATCTGTGGAGATGGAAATTTTTTTTCTTTTCTTTCTTCCTTTTTTTTTCTTATCATGTGGGAACCCAGGTTTTCCAAATTCTCAGGCCAGGTGGTGCTACCCTTCCTCAGCATCATTCCCCAGACAGATCCTGAGATGGAAATTTTTCTGTGTGTTCTTTTCTGGGATTTTTGCCTAATGAAGGAAAGAAATGAAATAACCAAGCTGTCAGGATATTTTCATCACTATGAGTCTTTCTGTTAAATAAATGCTAATATCTTATATGTTAAATCAAGTGTTACCATTTGCTGTTGGTTACTAATGATTAGCTAGTGTTACTGGCAGGTTAAATAAGAGGTTTCTGGCTTGTATTTCTTTAGGGGCTAAATTGTTTCTTGTGCATTAAAGTTATCAGGGAAACGCAAGTAGATGGTCCAATAAACCATAAAATTACTATTTAAAATATTACTAGCATATCAAGTTAAATGATAAATACATAACTTTTATTTTTTTTTTTAAGTAAAGACAAATCTAAAACCTTCTGCATTTAGGAGTTCCTGTTGGGGCCCAGCAGGTTAAGAACGTGACATAGTGTCCTTGAGGATGCAGGTTCGATCCCTGGCCTCACTCAGTGGGTGAAGGATCTGGCGTTCCTATGGCTGTGACATAGGCTGGCAGCTACAGCTCCAGTTCAGCCTCTAGCCAGGGCACTTCCACGTCTTTTTATGACCACAGATGCGGCCATTAGAAGAAAAAATAAAAAAATAAAACCCTTCTGTGTTTAGAGCACTTAAAAGACTTTGCAGTATCCAAATGTCAAAATATTCAATTAGTGCAGATATCTCTTGGGTCCTTTTCCTTTGGGATTTTTGGTAAAAGTGGTTCATAAGGAGTACCCTTGTGACACAGAAGGTTAAGGATCCAGCATTGTGACTGCAGTGGCTCAGGTTGTGTCGCAGGTTTGATCCCTGGCCCAGGAACTTCCACATGCTATGGATGCAGCCAAAAAAGTAAATAAATAAGTAAATAAAGTGGTTATAAGAGAGAGGGAAAGAGAAATTGAATACTTTGGAGATCCTCTGAACGTTAGACACTTTGGTTTCCGTAGCTGTTTAACCTTCAGAACAGCTCTCTGAAGTAAGCGATTGCCAGAGGAAACAGCAAGAGAACGATAGAGCCAAGAGTTGACCCCCGGGGAGTTCCCGTCATGGTACAGCGGAAACAAATGTGACTAGTATCCGATCCCTGGCCTCCATCGGTGGATTGAGGATTGGGTGTTGCCGTGAGCTGTGGTGTAGGTCACAGACACGGCTCAGATCCTGTGCTGATGTGGCTGTGGTGTAGGCCGGCAGCTGTAGCTCTGATTTGATCCCTAGCCTGAGAACCTCCATATGCTACAAGGTGCATCCCTAAAAGGCAAAAAAGGGAAGGAAGGAAGGAAGGGAAAGAAAGAAAGAAAGAGATTTGACCCTCAGAAGTCTGACTCTAACTTCCTGTCATTAATCATTTATTGAATTAATAGACTAATTATTCTTTTAACAGGCTAGAGAGGCCCATAGAGCCCACCATCCTGGTTGGGGGGATTTGTTATCTAACACTGGACGCCAAGTGGGTTTTGTATATAACCACACTCAGTGCTTAAGGATTCTTAGATTCTGCATTAGGACGCATAAGAGGTCATGGGATCCTTCGCCAAGAATCTAGGTGCCACTGTGACAAGGAAATTGCAGAAGGTTCTAGAGACCCAGGGCTGTGTAAAAACTGCCTTTCCATAAAGTTCCTCCTCAGTGAGAAACAGCTGCAGAAGGTTGATCTTCTGTGAAGGGGTCCCAGTTAGACTTAGGGGCCCAGCTTTAGCAGAAGACAGGTGAGCCAGCCTGTTGTGTACCTAGAAGAGTTCAAACATTGCATTTGGTCCCGAGAATCCTTCCCAGGGTTACCGCTTACTAGCTGTGTGACCTTGGGCCCGTTACCTAACCTCTCTGAACCTTAATTTCCATGTATGTAATAGAGAGCTCATAATCCTTAGTTTCAATATCAGTTGTGAGTACCGAATGAGATGTTCATGCCTAGGTGATAGCAAACCCTCAGTATGGTGCTCCTTGAGTGGGCCATGAAGAGAAGGAGACCGTATTGGTCAGGGTTGGCAGTGCTGTGTTGAGGCAGCAGCCAAGGTTTAAGTGTCATAGACAACAGAGGTCTCCTTCTCTCTCAAGGATCTAAACTTCTTCCATCTTCTGACTCTTGCATCCACTAGAGACTGTCCTCTGCATCCAACTAGGTAGGAGGTAAAAAGAAAGTATAGAGGAGGAGTTCCGTCCTGGCTCAGTGGGTTAATGAACCCGACTAGTATCCATGAGGATGATGGTTTGATCCCTGGCCTTGCTCAGTGGGTTAAGGATCCAACATGCCGTGAGCTGTGGTGTAGGTTGCAGACGCAGCTCGGATCTGGCATGGCTGTTGCTGTGGCTGTGGCGTAGGCTGGCAACTATAGCTCCGATTGAACCCCTAGCCTGGGAACCTACATATGCCGAGGGCGCGGCCCTAAAAAGACAAAAAGAAAAAAAGTATAGAGGTTAATCACCCACTTCCTACCAGCTTTGGCTTTGGACACGGCACCTGACTTGCGCTCACTGTCCATCATCCAGAACTTGGTCGCTTGGCCATTCCCAGCTGCATGGGTGGCTGGGAAGTGAAGCCTGTCTGTATGGACTTCTTTGCCACGTTCAAAAAATTAAATCAAGGCCCCCCACCCCCGCACTGTGATTTCATTTGTAATGGGGTCGTTATTTGTGATGTGATTATCATCTCCCATTAAGTCAGAATGTATTTTTAGGAAAGTGAAAATGCTTGTTTTCAAGATCATCTCCTTCTTGGTTTCTTAGCTCTGCGCCTCAGACAAAATCCTGGAGTTTGATCGAGATTTTCGCATCCGACATTACGCAGGTGACGTGGTGTGAGTATCTTAACTTTGGTACCTGACCTGGTGCTTCACATGCAGCCTCACTTCAGGAAATAGAATCAAGCAGAGTGTAAATTGTTTTCCCATTCATTTGCATTTTTCAGCCGTCTTAGGGGTCAATATATTTTAATATCTTCACTGAAAACGTGGGCATGGCTTCATTCATCCCTTGCTTTGCAAACATCTAGCGAAGACACACCACGTGGCCACACACAGTTCCTGGCACAGTTGGTGCTCGGTCAGGATCAGCCGGTGGATAAAGAAATCATGGAGGGACAATAAGAAATAGGATAGAAAGATGGATAATATTAAAAAAACAAACAAACAAACAAAAAACAAAAGGGATGATGTGCTCCTTGCCCTGAAGAAGCTAACTGTTTAGTGGAGGGTACAAGCTGATACACAAGAAGCTGCTGAAATGAAGAATGGAAAGGGTTAAACTGGGGGCATAAAAGAAATTCTGGGAGCCCTGAGGCGGAATAATTAAGGCAGAGTGAGGTGTGTGGCCAAGTCTTACCTTTTTTGGGGGAGGGGGACTGCACCTGCAGCATATGGAGGTTCCCAGGCTAGGGGTTAAATCGGAGCTATAGCTGCCGGCCTACACCACAGCTCACGACAACGCCAGATCCTTCACCCGCTGAGCGAGGCCAGGGATTGAACCTGTGTCCTCATGCATCCTAGTTTGTTTCTTAACCCACTGAGCCACAGCGATAACTCTGGTTCCAGGGGCTTTGACGCGGTTGTCGGATGGCAGGCCTGTTTCAGTTTGCTGCGCTTAGTATGCTTGGACCATCCACCAAACACCACCTATGATTTTGTTTTTGTTTAAAGTCCCCTCTCTTCCTTTCGCTTCACTTTTTACCTTTGGAATTCTGTTCATGTAAACCATCAGGAAGAGGTTAAACGACAGACAGCAGCAACAGAAAGCAAATGATCACCTGTCTAAATGCCGGAAAGACATTTGAGGAAATTTTAATAGCTGTTCCTGACTTCAATTAAAACTCTAGAATCATAAAATAATATGGCTCAAAATGATCACCCCAGCTGTGCTGGGGGAGTGGGGGGCCGCATCATCAACTTTTTCTGGTCCTGTTCCCAGGTTCCAGAATGCTGCAGAGGGCAGATCCAGTACCTTACAGGTGTCTGCCGCTGAAAAGCCAGGCCTCGCATGCAGGAGATTTTTTTCTGGCTCGGACGGGCATGCAGGCAGAGCTGGACAGAGACCTGAGAGACCGTGTAGGGCAGCCCCTTGGCTTTAAGATGAAGAAACTTGTGCAGAGAGTGTAAAATTCTTACCCAAGGTCACGTAGCAAATTTCTGGAATAGCTGAGACAGTAACTAGGTTTCAGATGCCCCGTCCAGAAAGCTAGCCGGCCCTGGAGAGGGATCTTCAAGGCCTCAGCCCTCCCTTTCTTTCCTTGAGCCTTTCAGCCCTCTTCTAGACTTTTGCTGGGTATCTTCTTTGTTCAAAGTGCTATGTAAAGTGTGAGGCCTGCCCGCAAGAGCTCTCCATGTAAAATGCATGTATATGTGGTTGTGTATGTGTATTTATTAACACACACACACACACACACACATATATATATATATATATATATATATATATATATATATATATATATTATATATACACATGCACAATTTTGTGTGTCCATTGATACAGCAAAAGATGGTTGAAAATAATTGCCAGGTGACTAATAATATGTGTTGTCAGAATTTAGCACAAGCAAATGATATATTATTTCTGTGTGAAATAAACCCAGGAAAGCAGATGCTGGTCCTTAGGTGTTAGGAATTATTTTTATAAGAAAAAAGTGGGAAGAGTGCTAGAACTATTCAAGAAATAGCAACTAGACCCATTTGACTAAAGTGTATCCTCTTGGGAGCATAGAGAAGTAGAAAGGCTCAGAAAAGTAGGTGGAGATTAAGTCACCAGGAATCTTCCAGGCCACAGTAAGGACTTTGAGGTTTGAATTGTATGCGTCCGGCAGTGAGTGAGTCAGGTGACTTCAAGGACTCGGTCACAAGTGACTCGAAGGTATCAGGCAGAAGACCTAGGTTGGAGAAGGCAGGGCCACGGTTTGGGGCTCAGTGGCCTTAAAGTGCCCATGGGCAGCACAGCCTAAAGGAACTTTCTTGCAGAAATAAACACATAAGGCTGGAACGATGGTGAGGGGTCGGGGTTAGAGATCTGCAGATTGTCTGCCTCGATGTGATTATCAGAGCAGAAAACACAGGCACGAAAGGAGAGCTGTACAGAGCAGCCGCATCCAGACTCGCTGTTGACCCAGCCTCGCCTTAGCCCTTAGTCACACAGAGTCCTTCCATGCTACTGTCTCCCCCAAGCCCCAGTTCAGTCCCTCCACGGTCCCTGCCAGTCACTGTAGCCCCCCTCCCTCCCTGTGTTACCAGCTGCCACTTTAGCTTCAAGACCTTACTCGCATCTCTTCCTCCAAACCATGAAAACTTACCTCCTCATTTCCTCTCAAGAACCCCATGCATGTGCCTGCTTCCGCCCCTTCCTTGTCCACTTCCGGTGTGACCTGCCTTCCCCTTTCTCTTCTGCTGACCCAGATCTTGCCGTCCTTTGCAGTGCTTCCTGGACTCTTTTCTCCCACTCTGCACACAGTGAGCGAACCTTAGGCAAGTCCTTTGACTTCCCTATGGATGAGACTCTTAGACCCTGTAAACCAGTAAGAAGCGATGCTCTTAATCATAATGTTAATACTGACGTGTGCCCTCCTTTTGAGGAACAGAAACACCCTTCCCCCTGTGTAGCAGGTAAACCTGACGCTCTTGAACACAGAACTAGGTAGGCAATATCAGCTTGACTGATGACCGCCTAATTTATCAGTGGAAAGGCTTGGAGACTTCTGGAAAAGCTTGAAAGTGGCTCTTGCTTGGTGAATAATATGTTTTTTCTCTTTTTTCTCAACTAGCTATTCTGTCGTCGGTTTCATTGACAAAAACAAAGACACCTTATTTCAAGACTTCAAGCGCCTCATGTATAACAGGTAGGACTGAAATTTTATAAATCGTCCTTCTGTTAAGCTCTTTGGCAGATGTATTGCATAGTCCGTATGCATGTGATTATTTTTATGTGACAACTTTGAGAGTTTCTGGCAGTTTTTCTAGTTCTGCTTGATCCTAATGAATGATGACATGATGTATTACTTTACAATTATAAAATCTATAAACTGAGAGCGGGCATTCTGTTATTAATATGACGTTGGTCCTGGATTTCCCTTGGGTTGCCTCAGGTTTTCTCTTCACTGCTGCCATCTTTGTGGTACCCCCACCAGCGTACTCAGCGGTCCCCAGGCCGGGCCCGTGACCACGGGAACGTGTCAGGTAACCTCTGTCCCAGCTGAAAAGTTGGCCAGTAGCAAAGCCAAGGCGTGCTGCCAGGGGAAGGCAGCCAGGCTGTGTCCCAGGAGGCTGCACAAAGTGGTACTCACTGCCGTCATTGGTTATCGTGGCCCAGAGGGGCAGCTCACCGAGAGCAGCTCCACTTTCTAGTGGTGGAGTCACATAACCCCAGCTCACGGGACCAGCGCAGAGACAGCAGCTAGCGGACTGACTTCCAGCAGAGCCTGTAACTGTCACGAGGTGTGGAATCCTCGTGTTGATACGATAGGCTCTTCTTCTGTGTTGGAAAGGCTGCCTGGGACGCCAAATAGAGCTCTAGTTTATGAACCGGCAGGGGTCATGGCACGCATAGAACGCCTCGTTGCTGGGTAAGCCTGGATTCAGAACAGAGGGGCGTAGAGAAATCCAACAACTAATGGCATCAGGCTGAGAAGACTTCATTTCACCACAAGGATGGTCTTGCCAGAGGTACAAAAAAGATAAAAAAGAAAAAGTCTGTTCATTGCAACTAGCTTTATGTATCTCCGTAGTAGGAAGGGCTTTGCCAGTGGGATGGGAAGTCTTGAAATTATTTTGGTTAAAATTCACCCCCCTAGATGGTGTTACCAGGGGCTCCCTTGGCCTCTGGACACTTTGGGTGCTTCCATGGCTAAACGACCTCTCTAAATTTCAGTCCTTTCTTTATGTGTGTTTGAAGAGTAATCCTTAGATCTCTAGTTCTTGAGAACGTGTGTGTATGTGTGTGTGTGTGTGAGAGAGAGAGAGAGAGAAAATGGAAGGAGGCAAAGAGCAAGGCAGGTACACAGATTTCTCTTAACCACTCTCTTAGTAGCCAGGTAAGTTCTGCCTTATCTGTAATACATATTGGGTTTCTGGATAAGTAAGCTTCCCTTTTAAGAAAACGAAAAATGGTGGGCTTTTTTTTTTTTTTTTGTAGTAATAGTTTATTTATTTATTTTTATTTTTCCATTATAGTTGGTTTACAGATTTCTGTCAATTTTCCAACTGTACAGCGTGGTGACCCAGTTACACTTACATATATGAATTCATCACAAGTGATTAGACAGAGTTCCCAGTGCTATACAGCAGGATCTCCTTGCTTTTCCATCCCAGAGACAATAGCCTACAACTACTAACCCCAGACCCCCATCCCATCCCAGTCCCTCCCCCACCCTCTTGGCAACCCCAAGTCTGTTCTCCAAGTCCGTGATTTTCTTTTCTGTAGAAAGGTTCACTTGTGCAGAATATTAGATTCCAGATATAAGTGATATCATATGGTATTTCTCTTTCTCCTTCTGACTTACTTCACTCAGTATGAGGGTCTCTAATTCCATTCACGTTGCTGCAAATGACATTATTTTGTTTTTTTTTTTATGGCTGAGTAGTATTCCATCGTGTATATATACCATATCTTCCTAACCCAATCATCTGTCGATGGACATTTGGGTTGTTTTCATGTCTTGGCTATTGGGAATAGTGCTACAGTGAACACGTGTGTGCAAGTGTCTTTTTCAAGGCAAGTTTTGTCTGGGTATATGCCCAAGAGTGGGATTGCTGGGTCATATGGTAGTTCTATGTATAGTTTTCTAAGGTACCTCCATACTGTTTTCCATAGTGGTTGTACCAGCTTACATTCCCACCAACAGTGCAGGAGGGTTCCCTTTTCTCCTCACCCTCCTCCAACATTTGTTGTTTGTGGGCTTATTAATGATGGCCATTCTGACTGGTGTGAGGTGGTACCTCATAGTAGTTTTGGTTTGCATTTCTCTAATAATCAGTGATGTTGCACATTTTTTATGTGCTTGTTGGCCATTGTATATCTTCTTTGGAGAAATGTCTATTCAGATCCTTTGCCCATTTTTCGATTGGGTTGTTGACTTTTTTGCTGTTGAGTTGTATCAGTTGTTTGTATATTTTAGAGATTAAGCCCTTGATTTTTTGCTTCTTTTAGGGCTGCACCCACAGCATATAGAGATTCCCAGGCTAGGGGTCAAATTGGAGCTTCAGCTGCCAGCCTACGCCACAGCCACAGCTACAGCAACGTAGGATCTGAGCTCCATCTGCAACCTACACCACAGCTCACAGCAACGCCGGAGCCTTGACCCGCTGAGCAAGGCCAGGGATCAAACCTGGGTCCTCATGGATACTAGTTGGGTTCATTACTGCTGAGCCACAACAGGAACTCCAAAAAGGATTCTTTTATATGTTTAAAAACTATGTTAACTTACTGGCCTGGAAGTTCTTTCTCTTTAAAACAATTGCATGTGTCTATTTTGATTCATTATGCATCAATTCTATTATTTTAATGTAATAATAATAATATATAATGTAGTATAAAATATATAATTACATATTATATTATGTCATTGTAATATAATATATTATCATGTTTTGATTCATTATCAATTCTATTATATCATATTATTCTATTATATAATATTATCCTATTATTATGTTTAATAATAATAATAGCCATCTTATTTCCTCCATTTCCAACATCCCTCCCTCCCTTCATTCACAAGGTAGTATCTAAACAAGGCCAGCAGTGAGTAAAGTAGAAACGGGGGTAGAAAATACTCAGACCCACAGCCAGTGATTTTCTGTCTTTGCAGCAGGATTTTCAAAGTGCGTGTGCTTTACTTTCTGGAAATCCTAGTCCATAGGTGTCAGGAAACCATCTGGGCATCGTGGTCACTAAAGGATGAGAACCACTGCCTCAAGTTCTCTCTCTGCTAAAGACTGAAATAGAAAAGTTAAGGGAAAGCAATATACTTTTATGTGGTCGTTTTTACTGACATGTGTATCATTGGAAAATGATGGAACAGGACTAGAACGTAGTAAAACTGGGTCCATAAGCCACAGATCATTGCATTATGTTATGGCCACTTTTGATGGTAGTTGGCACCGCTTGCTGGCATCGGTGTGGGTTGGAATATTCCTCTACCTTCATTCACAGATCCTGTCAGTCTTCACCTCACCGTTTGTCTTCTTTACTCTTTTGTCACCCATTCTGGCATTTTGCTGCTTTTATTTTTAGCTCTGTGTACAGAAATTTACTAGATGTTTAGCAAACCATCTCAATTTTCTTAATTTTACATCAGGGAAAGAAAAGTGGGCAACATGATGGCAGCAGTAAACACAGTTCGCAAAAAAAAAGAGATCCGTGTTGTCTTCTCTATTCTCAACCCCCCGTTTAAAGGAAAAAAAAAATCTGACAAGAGAAAAGTTTCCAGGAAGCAAGCAACATTTGAGCTTCAACTACTTTGAAATCAAAAACTCCTGAAATGAAACAGGAAGAAAATCAGAGCTGAGACCACCACACATTTATAAAAATATCTTCACTGAGCCAAATAAGGCATATGTCATTTTTAGCCTGAAACCTGGCTTGAAGTACACTTTAAGAATTGGATTGCATCCAGCTTAGTGTCACATCGATAAAATATTGTAACTGCCAGCACTACCTATAAATGTGTTCATAAATCCAGCAGCAGTAAAGGGGTTTCCTAGAAGATGATGTAAAAGCGGTTATTTCATATTCCTACCTGCAATTTTCGAAAGACTTGGCTTTCGTGACCCTATGCTGTATAAATATTTGTTTAAATTACAAGATGCTTTCCTTTTCATGATTTCTGCCATGATATTGAGAATCATTTTCCTTCTAGTGGTTTTCCTTATTCTTATACAGACAACAGGACTGTTTTATGTATATGGTATAAGAGCTATGTAAACTACTTAAGAGTCCTAGGTAATAGTAATATCTAGGTAACTTTAAAGAAATCTAGGAGTTCCCATTGTGGCTCAGCAGGTTAAGGGCCTGACATAGTGTCAGTGAGGATGCTGGTTCAATACCTGGCCTTGTTCAGTGGGTTAAGGATCTGATGTTGCCACAAGCTGTGGCTTAGGTCACAGATGCATTTGGATCTGGTGTGGCTGTGGCGCAGACCAGCAGCTGTAGCTCTGATTAGACTCCTGGCCTAGGAACTTCTATATGCCATAGTAGTGGCCATTAAAAAAGAAGAAGTCTGAAAGACTTTTTTGGAGTTCCCAGTTGTGGCTCAGCAGTAATGAACCCAACTAGTATCCATGAGGACGCAGATTTGATCCCTGGCCTTGCTCAGTGGGTTAAGGATCCAGCATTGCCGTGAGCTGTGGTGTAGGTCACAGATGCAGCTCAGATCCTGCATTGCTGTGGCTGTGGCTGTGGCTGGCAGCTGCAGCTCCAATTCGACCTCTAGCCTGAGAACTTCCATATACCTGTGAGTGTGGCTCTAAAAAAAACAGCAAAAAAGAATTTTTCGAAGGTAGTCTGGTGTGGACACAACTCCTCACTCTGGTGCAATATCTGTTGTTATACTTTCAGCCTAATTTTCTGGGTGGAATCATTTTTCCAATTAGGCCGTGTGAGTTCAGTCTGCAGTGCAAGTGTGGCTCCCAGGGTACAGATCAGCAGGAGTGCTTTGCAGCTCTCATTCTGCTGAGTCTAATGTAGCATTCAAACCACTCTTTCTGTGCTTCTCAGTTCAAACCTGGTGCTGAAGAATATGTGGCCTGAAGGCAAACTGAGCATTACAGAGGTGACCAAGAGGCCGCTGACCGCCGCCACCTTATTTAAGAATTCTATGATTGCTTTAGTAGACAACCTTGCATCAAAGGTAATTGTTTTCTTCTCTAAATAGCTGTTTTATTTCCTAGATTCCCTGTTGATATATGTTACAGAAAATGGGCGTATGGTTTGCTTGTTCAATAATTAGAGTAAATCAAATGAAGAACATTTATTTAAAGTGAATGTTATAATAGAATTCTTATTCCTGTTTTGTTTAGGGGTGTAGTTTTGGGGTTTTTTTGTTTGTTTTGTTTTGTTTTTTGAAGTGGTTTGGTGAAACGGTTGTATCCCAAATGAAATGCTTTTCTTAAATTGGAGCTTCTTATCCTACTCTTATTGTCAAGGGGAAATTCTTAGTGAGATCTTTAAAAATACATAGAGAGAGAGAGTTAGAGAGAGAGAGAGAGAGAGAGAGAGAGTGTGTGTGTGTGTGTGTGTGTGTGTGTGTGTGTGTGTGTGTGTAAAGCATAGTAAGTCCTGACAGAGTGAACTTGAGCTCTGTGCTGAAGGCAGGGCCTGGCTTTAAAAGAAATCTGTAAACCAGCTATAATGCAAAAAAAAAAAAAACAAAAAAACAAAAAACAAAAAACAAAAAACAAATCTTGAATTAACGTAATGCCCATTCTTATATCCTATCTGAATACAAAATGACCAGATTAGAGTTTTAAGAGGAAGTTTAGTATTTAAGTGTTGACCTTAGGCTGTTTGAAATAGTTGAAATAAAAAGACGGGTTATTCACAGTTATTTCTGCTATTTATTGCTCCTTTGAAATCTAATACTGTTTGATAACTTCAGTTTGGGCTGTTCCCCCCCCACCCCGCGCCAACCTCCCTTAAAGAACAGATTTCTACTCCTGACTGCTGCTGTTGACAAGTTTGATAAATTAGGCAGCATTCTGGGGCTCATTATTTTTAGTTCCTTCATTTTTATCTTTCTCTTCTGGTGCTTTTCCAGTGTATTTTTTCTTCTTCATTTTAATCTTTTTTTTTTTTAAGTCAACTTCCTCTCTAAAAATTTAAATTGGTATTATTTCTGGTTACTTCACTGTAGATAAATTAGGCAAGTGCCACAAGAGTACGTCTTTTCAGTGGCTTTCTCTTTCTTCTCGTCAAGATACTGTGGCCGCAGGTGACAACAAATAAGCACAGTGTGTTGGCTTGTATAATCAAACCTCCGGAAAAGTGGGAGGAGGGACGTGGGAGCTGAAGACTAGAATGCCGTTAGGACTCCTCTCATCCCTCAGCCCCTCTGCCTGTCAGCTTCAACCCGCCTCACCCAGCAAGAAGGAAAGCTACCCTAGAGGGAAGGCACGTGACACAGGAAACAGAGTTGAATGCAGAATTTGATAATACAGACTTTCTATATTATACGTCCACTATGAATACATTGTTTATAAAACATATTTAACTAGGAAAGAATCGCATCTCCTAAATTGGGTCATTAATGGACTTTTTTTTTTAAGAAATAAAAATTCCAGAACTATCTATATGGAGAATTGAATGCAGCTGCTAAACAAACAACCGCCCCATTAGTAGTTTAAATAAGAGAGACATTTATTTCTCCTGTAAATGACATTCAAAAGGTGTCCCAGAGCTGGTGGAGCAGCTCCAAGGTTATTAGAGACACAGGTCCCTTCTGCCTTTCTGCTCTACCAGCCTGGTGTTTGGCATCCCCCGTCCTGGTCCAAGATGCCTGCTGGAGCTTCTTCCCACTTAGAAAGACTTCCTGGAAGTCTCACGTGGCACTTTCGCTGCATTGCCAGGGAAGCTGGGAAGTGCCTTTTTATTCGGGTCAGCAGCGCACCCAGCAAGAAGCCAATATTCTGTTTCAAAGCAGGGAAACAATACTGCGGGAGAAGTAGGCAACTAGCCTGGCAGTCCCTGCTAAGACTTCCTAGTCAGGTGCGGGGGATGAGAGAGGGAGCAGGGACAGACAAAAGAATATAGACAGCTTATCAGGCCAATAGAAAGGAAGGTGGGCAGGGCAGAAACAAAGAGGACGTGTTAGGTTTAGAAAATACAAACTAATATGACAGAAACCTAGGTAATTGGTACACACCATCAGTGTAAATAGACTAGACAGCCTGGATACCTGGAAAATCCAGGTACAGGCACACCACGTCTTCTTGCACTTCGCAGGTATTGTGTTTTTCACGATTTGAAGGTTTGTGGCAACCCTGAGACAAGCAAGTCTGTCAGCACCATTTTTTTCCAACAGCATTTGCTCACTTTGTGTCTCTTTGTCACAGTTTGGTGATTCTTGAAATATTTTGGACACTTCTGCTCTTGTTATATTTGCTGTCATGATCTCTGATCAGTGGTCACATATGATCTGTGACTTGCTGAAGTCTCAGTGATGGTTAGCATTTTTCTTCTAGCAATAAAGCATTTTTATTCAAGGTAGATACCTTTTTTTTAAAGTCATAATGCTATTGCACACTTTAGTAGACAACAGTATTGTGTAAAAAATAACTTTTACATGCACTGGGCAACTAAAAACTTTCTATGACTTACTTCAGTGCAGTATTCATTTTATTGGCATGGTCTGCAACCTAACCTGCAATATCACAAGGTTTTGTTGCACTATTTATAGGAGCAGTCTAATTAACACCATGCAGAAGATTAAAGCAAAAAGATACATAAAGCTATATCAAGCCTCCCCCCCAAAAATAACTGGTGAAAGCAATTTTAATGTGAGAGAACACAGAATTTAAGGAAAAAAAGTTTTAATATAGATAATGATAATAAAATGAAAATCCTCAAGACAATAAAGACATTTCGAACTGCACACCCAACAACATAGCCGTGGTTGTACATGAACATGCAAAAGCAAAAAAAGAACTGGAAAAATGTAGTAGGAAAAATCGACACGTTCACAGTCCTAGAGGGAGATTTTAAACCAACCCTACCAGAAACTGATCAAGCAGAACCCTTAGCAAGATGCAGAAGCTTTGAAAACCACATTTAAATTTTATCTAGTAGATCAAAAGCTCTCTGTACCCAGGAAATAGGAAATAAATATTCATTTCAAGTAGACATGGAACATCTACGAGAACTGACCACACTCTAGATCACAAAGGAAGTCTCAGCTAGTTTAACAAATGTGTATACAGATATATGCCCCATCCTCACAGCAAGTAAAACAAAAATCAGCATTTAAAAAGTTTTTTTTTTTTTTAATGTGCTTGGGAACTTTTAAAAAATGTTCTCCTGAATAGCTCACAGTTTGAAGAGGAAATCACAATGGAAATTACAGAATGCCTGGAGCTGTACAACAAAGAAGTTATCAGAATTTGTAGAGTACTCCTAAAGTGTTCCACTTTTTGTCTTTATTTAAACAAAAAGACAAAATAAGGAAATAAGTTCAACTCAAGAAACCAGAAATGGAAGTCCAAAGATAATCTAAAGAAAGAAATAAGAAAATAGTAGAAACTAAAAGAAATGGACAGATTAAAAAAATTAAATAGTCCTTTACAGAATTTCCATTGTGGCTCAGTGGGTTAAGAATCTAGCATGGTATTCATGAGGATGTGGGTTCAATCCCTATCCTCACTCAGTGGGTTAAGGATCTGGCATTACTGTGGTGTAGGCTGGCAGCTGCAGCTCTGATTTGAGCCCTAGCCTGAGAACGTCCATATGCTGCAGGTGCAGCCATAAAAAGAAAAAAACAGACCTTCAAAAAACTGATTTTAAAAATATTTTAAAAATAATATTAAGGATGAAGAAATGGATACAACTTCATATATTATAGAGATTTTTAAAAGCATCAGAATATTATGAAGAACTATATGCCAGTGAATTTGAAAAATTAGTTTTCTAGAAAAATACGTTATCAAAATTAACTCAAGAAGGAATAGGAAATCTGGATAAATCAGTAACCTTAAAGATTCTGAATCACTAATCAGAAGTCTGCCTTCCCCCAACTCTGCCAAGAACTTCAGGCCCAGATGGTTTTACGAATAAGTTTTACAAGCCTTCAAGGAGCCAGTAATTCCTATCATATATAAACTGTTTTGGAGGATGGGAAGAAGAGAAACAACTACCTGATTTACTTTATGAGATTAGTATTACCTTAGTACAAGGTTAACATGAAAGAAATGAAATTAAAGATGTTTCACCTAGGAACATAGATACGAAGATTTTAAAAATACACATGAGTAATGCATTTGCAGGTGAAAGGGTGAAAAAGGTGCCCATTACAGCCAACTGACACCAACACAAAAGTTAGGAAAATTATAAAAACCAACTTCCTGAATTCAGCTGGCAGCTAACAAGAAAGCAAGGAACAGGAGTTGCTGTTGTGGCTCAGCAGGTTAAAGACCTGATGTTGTCTCTCTGAGATGCGGGTTCAATCCCTGGCCTCACTCAGTGGGTTAAGGATCCAGTGTTGCAGTAGCTGTGGTATAGGCTATAGCTCCAGGGAACTTCCACATCCCACACGTGCGGCCATAAAAAGAAAAAGATGGAAGCAAGAAGTATACAAGCCAGCACCGAGGAAAGACAGAATTTAACGGAATGAAGGGGATAACACCGAGGGCACCAGGGCGGCTTTCACCCTGTCGGCATTTGCTGAAGAAGGTAACTATGAGTATAGGTATCCAAGGCTGGGTCCTTGAAGGGAAGCCTGGGGCCTGCCCAAGTTAGGGTGACTAATAAAGGATTGCAAACCACATGCACAGTCACAGGTATGTACCCCCACAAACACATGCACATGCACTGTGGTGGGTCTCCCAGAGGGCTACCTCCTTAAAGGGATACCTCTAGAGTGAACTAGAAATAATCTCTCATTATCTGAAAGGAAAACTACCCACTGTGATCCTTGCCCCTGAGCCAAGGGGGGTGGGGTAGGGATGGATGAACATCCCTTGAGAATTTATCATCATAAACCAACTTTTATGAGGTTTGCAGTTCAAATTAATACTACCTGGAAGGCCTGAAAAGGCTCAAGCCAACAATTGAAAGTGGTCCATCCTGATCTGGTATTGCCCCCCAGGCATCTGATGGAAGCAGGATGAGGAAACTGCCTTCATACTGGACCTTAAAGAACTTCCACAGGTAGATTTCTAAGGAAAAATAAGGAGTTCATAGTAAAAATCACCATACACATATAAAGAAGCAAGACACCACACAAGGAGAGCCAGACTAAACAGCAGATGCGTGCAAGCATCTTACACTGGATTATCAGAAACAGACTATAAGAATGTTTAATATGTTTCAAGAAATAAAAGGCCTAAAAATATGAAAACTCATCATTGAGAGCAGATAGAGGCAATTGATAGATATAAAAACTAAATAGTTAAAATGTAAAACTTAGCAAATAGATTTAACATCAACTTAGACAAAACTGAAGAGAGAATAGGGAAGTGAAAGAACGAATTGAAGAAATTATACAGAATTCCATATGAATTCTTAAAAGAAGAATCTATAAAAGAAATTATTAAGCATGAAAGATAAAACATTAAGACATTAAGAAGCATGACAGATAAAACAAAAAGGTCTAATATGCATCTACTCAAAGTTATATAAGGAGAGAGAATGGACAGAGCAATATTTGAAGGAAAAAAAAGAGAATTTCAAGAATGATGGAAGATATCACTCTATAGAGTCAGGAAATCCAGTGTATCCTAAGCTGGAAAAATTAAAAGAAATGCTGCAAAGCACCAGGTAAAAACCCAGAATATCAAAGAAAGAAAATACTTAAAAGAAGATTGGCTTCAAAGGCATACAGGCTGAGAGAAAATAACTATAAACCAGAATTCTATGCCGAGAGAATTTATTTTCCAAGAACAAAGATGCAATAAAGAATCATTATGAAAAATAAAAAAAAAAAGAATTAGAACCACCCCAAAGGAAATTCTTAAAAGTATATATCAGGTAGGAGGAAGGAGGAAAACTTATTACTAAATAAAAGTCTGAAATGTGGGAAGAAGAGCAAAGAAATTGGTAAATATGTGTAGTCACATAAATAAACGGA
Source organism: Catagonus wagneri (assembly GCA_004024745.2). Lineage (NCBI taxonomy): Eukaryota > Metazoa > Chordata > Mammalia > Artiodactyla > Tayassuidae > Catagonus > Catagonus wagneri. Next base: position 359,304 of record PVHT020001178.1, on the reverse strand, counting down.
CTATGAAATAATATTTTATTGGATTAATAATACAGATTAGAATTAAATAGCACAACAACAATATGTAAATTGGAAGGGTGAGTGATTATAATTCAAGTGTTGAAGGTTCTTGGTTATTTAGGAAAGGGATAAGAAGTATTGGTTAGCTTATAACTCTCGTGAGTTATAAATGCATGTAAAACTTTTTAGTGTAGTCTTTACAAGAATAGAAATGAGGCCCTAACTTCCAAAAGTGGTTGAGGGTAGGGAGAGAATGAGAAAAAAAAGAATCAGTCCTAATGAAACATAGGAAAGAGGAGGCAAGATAATGCAGAAAAGCTAGGACAAATTAAAATGATATAAATAAATCCAAATATATAAGTAATTACAGTGAATGTAAATGGGGAACAGTTGTCAAATCAGATTAAAGAAAAAGACTTAGATATATTGCCATTTATTAATGACACCTAATCATAGCAGAAAAGTTGAAAGGTAAGGGAGTGGGATAGACAGGGAGTTTGGAGCTGGCAGGTGCAAGCTATTACATTTAGAATGGATAAGCAATGAGGTCCTACTGTATAGCACAGGGAACTATATCCAGTCTCCTGTGATAGAACATTATGGGAGAGAGTATGAGAAAAAGAACATATATATATATATGTTCCACCATACTGTGCAGCAGAAATTTGCACAACACTATAAACCAACTATACTTTAAATAAAAATTCATTGATTTAAAAAGATATCTCAAGCAAATTCTGACATTCTAGAATCACTTTAATCCAATTTCAGGACCTGAAGTGGCTCAGTGGTGAGCTGCCTGCCATCCCTGAAAGTGCCAAAGTGTTTTCCATTCATCTTTAACTCCCAAGTTTAGCTCTTCAGGATTCTAGACCAAAGTATAGGCCCACATCCAAGGCCTCTGGTTCCAGCTTTTATCCCCCCAAGGCTATTAGCAGCTGTGCTCAGCCTCATGGCTATCTCTGCACATCAGCAGTTTCTACTGAGACAAAAGCAGCCCTGGTCTTAGCCCTCTGGTCTTATTCTCATGTCAGTCATGTTATTAGCTCTTTGGCCCATTTAAGATTTCTGTACCCATCTCCCGTGCCCTTACCCCCTCTGCCCCCCCTGCGTTTTGTTTAGCACTTTTTTTCAGTGACTTCCTCAGGACACTTGATAGGAATTGCCTAGCTGTCCACCACCAGAAGTGCAAGTCCCTGACTCCTAATTTTTTTCAAGTCCACACTATGTTTTCAAATGCATGTCTTGGAGTTCCCGTTGTGTCTCAGTGAGTTAAGGACCCAGTGTTGTCTCTGTGAGGATGTGGGTTCAATCCCTGGCCTCACTCAGAGTTAAGGATCCAGTGTTGCCGTGAGCTGTGGCAGAGGTCACAGATGCAGCACAGATGCAGCTCAGATCTGGCATTGCTGTGGCTGTGGCTTAGGCCGGCAGTTGCAGCTCTCATTCAGCCCCTAGCCCGGGACCTTTCATGTGCCATGGGTGTGGCTGTTAAAAAAAAATTAAATGCATGTTTTATCTCCACCTAGATTGTATCTTCTCAATCTAAGAATAAGTTCAAAACACTCTGAACAGGTGGTCAGTAAATTGTTAAATGAACTTGAATTTGCTTTTGATTCTTTTTGATAGTGTTCAACACAAGTAAAATAACTATCTAAATCAAGTATCTTCTGGCTAGTACATAGACCTAATGGTGTGCTTTGACAAAGGATGTTTTTCATTTTTTCACATAAAATACAAGAGAAACAGGTCTAAAAGTGCAAGAGAATAAGATCACTATTAACTTTTGTGACTTAACCTTATTAAGGCACCTCGAATTTGTCAAATTTAGGATTTCTTAGGCTGAGTCAGTCTGGATATTTATAAAGGAGAGAGGAGGTGGCATTTATAAATTGAGACAGAATGCTGATTAAATATAGAGGAGGTATTTCCACTAGATTCCTTATCTGAAGGTTTTTATATTATGAAGCAGGATGAAAGGCCACCCCCCCGCTTAGTCGGTCTTTAGCATCTTATACAGCGTTGCCACTTTCTGTGTATAATCAGTCGATACTGGTAAAATTCCATTCAACTGGTTCTGTTTAGTATATCCTACCCAAATGATACCTTACACTAAGATTGCTTTGCCCACATGATTGCATAAATTATTGAGTTCAAAATATTTTCTCATTCACACTGTAATTTTCTTTTCGACCTAAGGGTAATTGAGAAGTATATTTAATTTCCAATCATAGAAAATTTTCTAATTATCTTCTTGCTCTTTTTTTTTTTGCCTTTTTTATTTTTTTGACGTTTATAGGGCTGCACCCACGGCATGTGGAGGTTCCCAGGCTAGGGGTCTAATCGGAGCTGCAGCCACTGGCCGATACCGCAGCCACAGCAACGCAGGATCCGAGCCACGTCTGCAACCTACACCACAGCTCACGGCAACGTGGGATCGTTAACCCACTGAGCAAGGCCAGGGATCGCAACCTGATGGTTCCTAGTCGGATTCGTTAACCGCTGTGCCACAATGGGAACTCCTATCTTCTTGCTCTTGATTTCTATCTTAATCTCATTTGATCAGAGACTGTACTCTGTGATCTCAGTCCTTAGAAGTTTGTAAAGTTTTCTCTATATATTTTGTTTATGTATTGAAATTATTTGCATTTAATACTCTATACACATCCATTAGGTCAGGTTTGCCAGTCAGTTATTGTCCAGTGTTTCTGCAGTCTTACCAATGGCTTTGTTTTGTCAGTGCTGAAACATGTAGTAAAGCCTACTTTGATTCTGAATTTGCTTGGTGTACCTTCAATATTTGCTTTAAATATTTTGAGAATTTATTAGGATTATTCAAGTTAGAACTATTATATCTTACTAGTGTTTGAGTCCTTGATCACTATGAAATGTCTGTATTTCTCTATTGCTTTTTTGACTTAAAGTCTGCTTTGCACAAATAAAATAGTTAGCTCCAGCTTTTATTTTGGCCTGGGTTTGTGTGGCCTGACCTTTTCCACCCTTTTACTTTCAACCTTTCCATGTCCTGTGTTTCAAGTCTGTCTCTAATAAATAACATAGAGTTAGTTTTGGTTTTTTATCTGTTCTTACCGTCTTTGTCCCTTGAAGAAGTGATTTAGTTTATTTACTCTATTAATGTAGCTACTGTATGTTGTATGTAAATCAGCCATCTCATTTTTATTTGTCTCTTCTGTATTTCTTTTTCTTTCCTAACCTTATTGATAGATTGCCTTGGGCAAAAGATAATCAAAATTCTATCCCTTCTGTTTGGTAACCTCAGTTAAATTCCTACCTCAGTTCCCCTGTTAATCTAGTAAGATATAGATGACCTATATTCCTAGGTAACATCATTTAAGATAAAAATAACTCCCATCGGTAAATTGCACCTGAACTGGGAGAATGATAAATGTCTGGTGGGAATGACATGCTTTTGCCTTCCTGGGTGTGATGACTCAGGCATTAGGCATGTTCCTTTCAAGGACCCTAGAAGCTATGTCTTTAGAATTGCCACCGGAGATATTGAACCCTACGGAGCATGAAGCTTTTAAACCAAAGGACTTCTCACATCGGTCTGATACAGACCTCATCTCCTTGTGCTCAAGCTTTCAACTGACTGCTGCGCAATTTTGACACTGTCTGCTGGCAAGCCATATTCTTGTCCTTCTGAGTAGACTCCTGCCACGTGCAGGCTGCAAGTCTTACAGTCAGAATGTTTAGTTGAACCTAGGGAGGCACCCTTTCCTTGCACTCCACACCACCACTCAGTGTTGCAATGACTTTTTGTGACTGTATCTACTCCCTTTATTATTTTGGAAGATGTACATCCTAGACAAGTGGATGGATAGATTCTTTATTATTCCATAGCCCCTCCGAGAGAGCCATGTCCTAATCCCCAGAACCTGGGAGCGTGTTGCAATACCTGGCAAGGTAAAGTTATTTATTGGTAATCAGCTGACCTTCACAAGATCACCCTGCATTATCCAGGTAGGCCCAGTGTAGACACATGAATCCCTCAGAGGAAATAAGGGAGGCAGGCAGGCAGAACCAGGGAGATGGCGTCCTGCAAAGGACTGATCGGGCCATTGCTGGCATTGGCGATGGAAGCAGGCTACGTGCCAAGGAATGCGGGCAGCCTCTCAAAGTTGGCAAAGTTAAGAGGACGTTTTCTCCCCAAGGACACGTTAATCTGTAGCCCACTGAAACCAATTACAGACTGCTGACCTCCAGAACCGTACGAGAATAAGCTTGGGTGGTTTCAAGCCACAAAATTCATGGGGAACCACCACAATAGGAGCCTGATATAGCAGAGCTTAGAACAGGGAAGAAAATGGCATGACTTTTCATCATGGAAGGCCACGCGACTAGCATACCCGTGGAGCTTCCTGTCGAGAGATCACAGCTGTTACTCTGTTCAAAATACAAGTAAAGTCAAAATTGACATTCTGCAGACATCTCCTACTTCTTAAATTATCTGCTACTCCTTTTTACCTCCAGCCCTCAGTGGGACTCAAAACTGCCTAATTTAACTACAGAGGACTTCATTTCTTAACTAAAGTGCATCTTTGTATCTAATGAATAATAGACTCTTGACACTGATCATTTGACCCCATTGATTGATCCAGCGATAATTCGTACTAGGATCTGTGGTCAACCCAGTTTTATATTTAAAAGGAGTCGTGATCTAATACATGGTTGGAAACTTAACTGGCACAGAGGGAGAGATTTCTTGCTTGGCTCTTTGATGCCTACAGGTAGTCGGGTAACTTTTCCACTTACTGGTACATTTGAATCTCTTTTTAAAAAGCCCAAATGAATGCACTAATAATGGTGATGGTGCCGGTTGATGGTGATGGTGATGCCTGAGACTTAGGCAGCACTTACTGTGCACCAGAACAGTAACGGCAAGAATAAGGGTAATGTCTGACATTTCCAGAACACTTGTTATGTACCAGGCCTGATATTTTACCTTCTTCCTCGCAGTGCATCTTTATCACAGCTTCTGCCTCTTTCTGTTGCTCCTTCTGTTACTTTTAACCATGTTTCTGTAAATGCACGAAATCTTAATGTTTGCCTATCTCATATTTACACGCTTGTTTTATCCCCTTTCTGCTATTCCCAATGAATCCTAAAATATAGTAATACGGAATTTTAGCTGAAGGACTGAAAACTTCCAACCTTGAACTGAGCAGAAAGGAGGAATATTTTATTCGTAAGTCTGTGCCTGATAACTAAGAGGCCCTGAGCTTAATTTGACACAGTTAACACCTGCTCCGTGACAGTGTCCTTCATCAGGGATCTGGCTCCAGCAAATCTTACCATTGGCTGATTTCTTTGTTTAGGAGCCGTATTATGTACGTTGCATCAAACCCAACGACAAGAAGTCCCCACAGATCTTTGATGATGACCGCTGCCGGCACCAAGTAGAGTACCTGGGGCTTCTGGAAAACGTGAGGGTGCGTCGGGCAGGCTTTGCCTACCGCCAGACCTATGAGAAGTTTCTTCACAGGTGAGAACGGGCCAAACAAAGAAACCTGGTGACCCAGTGAGTGACAGAGTCCTCCCCATGTTTAACGATGCCTCAGCTCATGTCAGAACATCTAGATACCTACAGAATGAACAGAAGAGTTGAGGAAACTGCAAATATCAGACACTTTCCCAGCATCAGCAGGGGTCCCCTTGAGTTTGTGGTTTATGGACCTTGGGAGAAAATATGTATTCTTCATGGGCAGAATGTGGGCACGGAGTCACAAGTGGGTAAGAATCCTGGCCATGCCACTCATTTGTTGCATGACCTTGGGTCCCTTGGGCTCCCTGACTCTGTTTCTGCATTTGTAAAATGAGTATAGTATACTGCTGACCTCGTTGGCTTTTTTCTTTTTCTTTTTATGGCTGCATGTGCGCCATATGAAAGTTCCCAGGCTAGGGGTTGAATTGGAGCTGCAGCTGCCTGCCTAGGCCACAGCCACAGTAATGACGGATCCTTAACCGACTAAGTAAGTCAGGGATTGAATCTGCATCCTCACGGACATTATGTCAGGTTCTTAACCCACTGAGCCACAGTGGGAACTCCTCGTAGGCTTTTGTTGTGAAAATTAACCCAAGTTCAAAAGCCAGGTGCTTGGCACATAATGGCTGTTTAGTTAATGCTGCTTATCATCACTGAGATGACTAGTTATAATGATAACAAAATACTGAAGCACTTAATTGGGGAGGCGCTAAAATTAGTCCACTTAATTGAATCCTGGCTTTGCCATTTCTTAGCTTTTTGACCTTGGGCAAATCGTATAACCTTTCCATGCCTCAGTCTCCTTGTGTGTAAAATGGGGAAATTTAGTTAACTTTTAAAATGAGGATAATGATAGTAACTGCTTGGTAGGGTTGCTGGAGGATGAAATGAGGTAAGAGATGTAAAGCACTTAAAGCAATACCTGGCATATAGTAATCCCTCAATAAATGTCAGAGATCACTGCTGTTGTTATGTATCGTTAGGAATGATAAGTATACTCAACACCTGGGATCATAAGAAAGTGCTTAGAATTCCATCTGTCCATTTATTTTAAAATATTTATTAAACATATCCTATGTTCTGGACTACAGAGTCCACAAATATATGAGTAAGTAAACACATAGAACACTGGTTGGTGAGAAGACTCTCTAGGGAGATAATGACAGGAAGAAGCAGCCATGCAAAGGTAAGAGAAAAAGAGCAGATGGACCAGAATAAACAGCAGAGAAAAGTCTCTGTTGCAGTAAGTGTAGTATTTAGGTACCAGACATGGTCCAGTGGCTGGAGGTTGCTAAGTGACAGGGCAGGGGTGTGGGATGAGATCACAGTAATGGACAGGGGCCAGATCACGTTGAATTTTGTCATCCAGGCTAAACAGTTTGGAGCTTGGCTAAGTGTGGTAGAAAACAATTAGTGGGCTTTCAGTGGGGAGCAACACAATCTCATGGGTGTTTTAAGAGATCACTGTGGCTGCCATGGGAATGGGAAGCAAGGAGATGTTTAGAGATGCTGTTGCAGGAATCCGGGAGAGATGCTCAACAGTAGTGCTTCAAACCAGGAAATATTGTAGATCCAAGCATAGTCAGTTGACTTGGGATATGTTTCAGGGGAAAGTAGATAAGACTTGCTCGTGGGTCAGCCAGGTGAGAGAGGAACAGAGGATGACAGATAATAAGCACACGTTGGCTGGAGCATCTGGATAACCCTGGTACCATTTGCTGAGATAAGAAAGATTGGGGAAGATAAGTTTGAGGATGAAGACATGGAACTGGGACAAAGATGTAATCAAGACGTGTCTCTTGACTGTGCCAGCTCTGAAATGGCAACTAAATGTCTAGGTGGAAGTAGTAAGTTATCAAACACAAATCTGGAGTCCTGGGAAGAAATCCAGACTGGAAATAGAAATTTTGGAGTCACTGGATGGAGAAGAGGAGGCCCATGCCAACATTTAGGTTTGTGGTCTGATATGAAAGAACCAGCAAAAAGAAGAAGAGAAGCCACCAATGAAAGAGAAGAAATACCAGAAGCGAGTTTATGTCACAGAAGCCACGAGAAGAGGGCATTTCAGGAAGTACTGTGGGCATGTTAAATGTGGCTGTGCCATCAAGAAAAAAGCAGAAGCACGTGAAGGTCAAGGGAGAAGGGGCCGGACAGACCCCGTTTGAGCACCTTGGGCAAGTGAAGAGAGGAGCTGGATGTCCGTGGACCACTCCAGAATGCGTGCTGTCCACGAGTGCAGAGAGGAATGGGAGCAGGACCAGAGTGGAGTGTGAGGTCAGGGAGATGCTTAAAAATGTCCACGTGCAGGTGAGGATGACTCAGAATGGAGGGAGAAGCCAGCGATGTGGGACGGAGGGAGGTGACTGTGGTAATGACATGCCCCGGAAGGCAGGGAGTGAAATGCCAAGCACCAGCAGAGGTGTGTCTGCTTTAGATGGGAGCGGGGCGACCTCCCCCGCGGCAGCCGGACAAAAGGCAGCAAGCATGAGTACAGATGCAGGAAGCCTCGAAGGTCGGCGGATGGCGAAGATGAAGATGTTCCTGTCTGGCTGCTCTGTTTCCTCAGTAAAGTGCGAGGCAAGGTCGTGCGCTGAGTGTCAGGACTGGGAGAAGTGGTGGAGGAGGTTTGAGGGGAAACGAAAATACTCATTTTGGAGAGTGGGCAGGCATAGGCTGGTAGGGGGTTGCTGCCGGGAAGATCTGAGTGCCCATTTGAGATCTGAGGTTCTAAGTGCACAGGGCGACTATCCAGCGTGGTCTGTTGTTCTCCACAACAGCTGCTTGTTCCGCTGCTCGTGTGCGGGAGTGACAGGAGTTACATTAGTTGGAGACTCTGAGAGCGAATAAAACTTGATGACCGAATAGCATAGGAAATGGGAACAATTTTATATCCTCTGGAAGGTTAGGCTCCACACTGATCATTTTCCTTATTGAAATCATGCTATTCTTTAAATTTTGGGGATTGGAGGTTTTTTTGGGTTTTTTGGCCACCCTGCTGCCTATGGAGTTCCCGGGCCAGGGATCAGATCCGAGCCGCAGTTGCAACCTGTGTGTCACAGCTGTGGCAGCTCTGGATTCCTTAACCCACTGTGCGGGGCCGGGGATTGAACCTGCCTCCTGGCACCGCAGAGACACAGCCAATCCTGTTGAGCCACACCAGGAACTCCTGGGTTTTTTTGGAGGGTGTGTGGAGTTTGAGGTTGAGGGTAGGAATATTTTCATGAATAGAGATGTGTTCATTCTGCGTCTTGATTTCAAATGGTGTCAAATTATAGTCATAGGAACTTCCTTGTCGTTACTCAGAATTCTAGCAATTACTCGATTATAGTATTTGTTTTTGTATTGTCATCTGTATATGATCAGCAGAAGTTAAGTATTCGAAGGAGCAGGATGGGAACGGGCAACTATAGGATGGGACTGAACTGAAAGTATGTCAATGTAAAATATATATTTATCAGTGGAGTTCCGTCATGGCGCAGCGGAAACGAATCCGACTAGGAACCATGAGGTTGTGGGTTCGATCCCTGGCCTCACTCAGTGGGTTAAGGATCTCGCGTTGCCGTGAGCTGTGGTGTAGGTTGCTTACGTGGTTCAGATCCCGCGTTGCTGTGGCTATGGCGTAGGCCGGCGGCTACAGCTCCTGTTAGACCCCTGGCCTGGGAACCTCCATATGCCGCGGGTGCGGCTCTAGGAAAGCCAATAAAATAAAATAAAATGTATATTTATCTAACTAGAAATATATTATCATGAGTGGAAAGTGGAAGCCATGGAGAGTAGTTGAGGTGAGAGAGCAAGCTTGATTTGAAGAGGACAGGGAATTTTGCAAGTGCACATCTTGACTCACTTTTAATGTCTTTTTGCACTTACTTTGCTTTCAACTCAAGATGTTTGGTGTGTGTTTTTGGCATAAAAGACATGCTATGAGGATTGGATTATGTTTTCTAATACACATGTTAAAAATAGAAAAGATTAAAAAGAACCTATGAATTTCAAATGATGATCTTCGTGGTACAAGCTTATATCTCCCATTGTGGAACATCCCGAATAATGTAAAATGTGTGTATTGAAAGCCACCCTTTGGAATCAAAAGAGGGGGTTCCCAGTAAACCTTGAAGATGTGAATCCCTCCGAAGTATATGAAGCAGACTTGAAGACCCGGAAGTAAACCCAGGTGGCAGTTTTAAGGAAAAGCTGCCTTGTGAGGCTTAAGCGGCCGTTCAGGGAGCATCTCAGCTGCTGTGCTGGCGCCTCCCCCAGCTGTAGCGCCAGGGGATTGCTGTAAGGTCCCGGACAAGTGACCACCTCAACATATCACAGGCATTTTGGCCGAGGCTCAGGAAGCAAAAGTAGTCACCTTACAAGAGGCCAACAGAGGCCAAGATGTGCACAGAAAGGCTCTGGGCAAGGAGATGAGATAACAATCAAACATCTGAGAAAGACCAGACCAATGAAAAAGGGACAGTCAGCCCAACAAATGAAAAGCCTTAACCCCTCCCACCCACCCCACCCCCCGGAACCAGAGCAAGGAGTCGCAGGCATCAGAATAAGAATATTTCATCATCTCAGAGAGATGAAGGAGAGCATTATGGTCCTCAAATAGGAAGATGAAGTTAGAAACAAGAACAGGTAGTTACTAAAAAGAACCGGTTAGAGATTCAGAAAATGAAAACCAGATTAAACACAATGGAAGAGTGGCTTGTCCCTCAGTAGACTGAGTCGGCACTTTGTAGTATGATCGTGTCATGGTGACTCATTAGCATGAAAGAGGATGAATGGCAGATACAACACATGGATAAAGCAAACATGTTGGAAATGAGTCACCAAAGAGTACATGCTTTACGTTGCATGTTTGTGTGAAGTTCAGGAACAGACAGAAATCAGAGCAGTGCTTGGCTCCAGTCTTGGGGTTAATGGAAGAGGGGGGAGGGCGGGGGAGGGACTCTTTGAGATTAGGATGTTGGACTAAGGTTTTCAGTCCTGGTGAGAGAAAAAGCAACATTTTCCACAGTGAGCTTGTGCTTTTAGATTCTGCAGATTTTTTGTTTTTGTAAGCTAGCGTTGAACCTGAATTTCTCCTTGTCACTTTCATTTTCATTCTTTTATTGAGAAAGAGAAAGAAGGATTTTAAATGTACTGATAACCTTAAAAGCTGCTGACGTCTTTGAGGGAGGGAGGTAAAACTTGTTGTCAGAAAGCAGATTAGTTCAGTTTTTTAATTTGCAAGTTCAAGATGCTTGGTTTGCTGGAGAACTGGGGGCATGCCCTTGACCTTCCGGAAGAAAGGAAGGGCGCTGTTACCCTGAAGTGTTAGCTGGGCACTGTGGCAGCAGGATTACTTCTTGTTTGTGCGACACGCCTAAAACGTCAAACACACACCCTTAACACACCGTTGTTGCCTTATTCTCCCTTTATAACCAATTTGGAAGGGTTTTTATTTTGTTTCCTTTTTTTACATGACATTGCGTAATATTACCCCTCTCTTCACATTAGAACTCTTTCTTTCTTTCTTTTTTTTGTCTTTTTGCCTTTTCTAGGGCTGCACTTGTGGCATATGGAGGTTCCCAGGCTAGGGGTCTAATCAGAGCTGTAGCCGCCGGCCTACATCACAGCCACAGCAATGCGGGATCTGAGCCGCGTCTGCGACCTACACCACAGCTCACAGCAACACCGGATCCTTAACCCACTGAGCAAGGCCAGGGATCGAACCCACAACCTCATGGTTCCTAGTCGGGTTCGTTAACCACTGAGCCACGATGGGAACTCCAGCATTAGAACTCTTTCATGTGGTGTCTGTTTCTGTCTCTGTGTAGCCAGTGAGTAGACTTTAAAATGTATTTCTTTCCATTCTTTCTTTCATTCATAGACATCTCCTCAGTATAGCAGGCCAAGTGATAGGCACATGGCATACAGTGGGGAACAAAGCAAAAACCCCTGCCTTCACAGTGTCCACAGACTGACATTAAATAGGTAAACCCACAAATCACAGTGATTCCAAACTATGGTGAATGGTGTGAGGGGAAAAAAAAAAACAACTGGCTGCCTTAGAGAGGAATAATGGGGTGAAGGCTGAGGGTTGATGAAGGAAAATAAAAACAAAAAAAAATAAGGCTAAAGATAAGAGGGAACCTTAGGAGGGGGGAGGAAGTGGAATGGATGGGGAGTTTGGGGTTAGTAGGTGCAAACTATTACATTTAGGATAGATGAGCAGTGAGGTCCTGCTCTGTAGCCCAGGAAACTGTATCCAGTCACCTGTGATAGAACACGATGGAAACTAGTATAAGATAGGGAGTGTGTGTATGTGTATGACTGGCTGGCTTTTCTGTGTAGAAGAAGTTGGCAAAACATTATAAATCAACTGTAATAATTTAAAAAAAAGATTTTTTAAAAAAAGGAGTCTCAGCCTTTTAAAGAATAGATGAAAAAGTCTTCCAGGCCGTGGGAACAGCATATGCAAAGTCTCCAAAGCAAGAAAGAGGCAGCCACACTGCGGGACCCTAATGAAGGCCAGGTGATTGGGATAATGAAAGGAGGAGAGCAGTAAAAGATATAAATCATGGGAGGCTTTTTAGGAAATGACTCTGGCTGCTGAACATGCAGAGTGGATTGAAGAGCAAATGGAAAAGAGTTTAGGGGTGTGTTATAGTGAACATGACGGTGGCTTGGATTAGGGTTGTGGCAGTAAATATGAGACTAGTTGAATTTTAACTATGTTTTGGAGGTGGCGTCAATAGACCTGATGATGGATTCAAGGATCAGGGATCCGATCTTATTCCCAGGATCCTGGCTTTAGTAGTGGAGGACACTGTGGCGGGAAGGAGGGAAAGAAGAGTTCAAGATGCCTTTAAGATCCGTGTAGGCATCGATATGTGAGTCTGAAGCTCAGAACTGAGAACCGGATTTGGGATAATAAATACACGAGTTGAAGAATAAAGTGGACGGAATAGATGAGGTTATCCGGGAGGGTGTGTGTGTCCCGTGAAGAGGGCCTGACCTTAGCCCTGGGGTTCACAGCATTTGAGGGTCCAGAATGAGGAGCAGCAGCCAGAAAATGAGGTTGGGAAGAAATATTCAGAGAGACCGACAGAAGCCAGGAAAAGAGAGAAATGCCAAGGAGAAAGGGTCAGAGGCCCCTGAGATATACATCATCTTAACCAGAAATGCATAAGTCCCTAGGACAAAAACGCAAAGACCCTTGAAGGGCACGAGAGTAGACTTGAACGTATGGAAAGGCGTCTCTTGTTCTTGGATAGGACAACTCGACATCAAAGCCATATACAGTGAATTTCACCTGGGAACCCAATAAAAATACCAGCAAGGATTCATCTGTTTTGTGATTGTTTTTCCCTGGAACTGTTCAAATTGATTCTAAGTTCATATAGGAAAATAAGCATGCAGGAACAGCTAGAAAGACCTTTTAAAAAGAAAAGAAAGAGACCACCAGATATTAAAATATCCTTATAATGTCTATAACTAAAACCACATGGTATTGATGGGCAACTGGGCGGAAAGAGTGATGAAACAGACCAGAAAGCTCACACATGAAGTGAAGATATATGAAAACTTAGCGTATGATAAAATGTCATGAAATCAGAGGGAGAAAGACTTTTTAGTAAATAATGTCAGAAGTAGCCTTTGGGGAAGTTTCTGGGGGATGCCGAGGGCTAAGGATGTGGCACAGTCACTGCTGCAGCTCAGGTCACTGCTGTGGAGTGAGTTTGATCCCTGGCTCATGAACTTCCATATTCTGCAAGCACAGCCAAAAAATAAAATAAAATAACCCCTTTGTCAGAAGGTTAAATTGCAGAGATCCCTGGTGACCTAGTGGGTTGGGGATCCGTTACTGTCACTGCTGTGGCACAGGTTCAATCCCTGGCCTGGGAACACAGGAGCAACCCCCCCCCCAAAAAAAGGGACTAAGTTGGATCCATACCTCACGCCATTTACCAAAAACAAAACAAAAACAAAACAAAAAAAAACTCCAAGTGGATAAAAATTCTAAATGTAAAAAATGAAATCATGCAAGTACTAGAAGAACATGTCAGTGAATTACTCTGTAACCTGGGTGCGAGGAAAGCCTTTCTCACTGTGACTTAAAATTGAAACAAAACATATGCAAAGTCTTCCCGAACTTGACTCCATGTATTAAACGACCTTGCACCAAGAGGGGGAAGCGCTGCGGTAGGCAGCCTTCTGAGCTGGGCCCAGCGAGCCCCACCTTCTGGTATTCGAACCCTGAGTAACCCACTTCCCGAGTGTGGGCTGCCCCAGTCAGTTGCTTCCAGCGAAGTGGAAAATAGCAAATGTGGTGGTGGGATGTCACTTGTGAGATTGGGCTGCAGGAGGCGGTGACTCTCTCTGTGACGTTCATTTTGCTCATGGTCACCCCATGAAGAAGCTGGTAGGTACCGAACTAACTAATCTATGAGAGGCCACCCACCAAGGACCTGTTGGCTGCTTGCACGTGGAACCACACATGGTTTCTGTGTGTGGACCTTCTGAGCAGGACACTGCCTGGTTTGCTTTTAGTGGCTGTTCATCTGAAGATCTACTTGATTCCCTTTGAAGCAAGTCGTATTGTTGATGTCATGTTTTTTTTTTTTTTCTTTTCCCAGTCATTTACCAGTTCAAACACCCATGAGAGAGGCATTCTTGTCTTGTTTCTGTGTGTAAAGAGAATTGCTCCCAGAGTTGCCCCTTGACAAATAATATTTGCTGCAGGTTTTTGGTAAATAGCTTTTATTAAATTTAGGAATACCCTTCTAGCCCTAGTTTAGTAGGAGTGATTATCCTGAAAAAGGGTTGTATTTTATTGAAGGTTTTCTCTATCTCTCTTATCAGGCTAGTGAATTTCACCCCTATTCCTAGTTTGCTAATTTTTTTTTTCTTTCTATGAAGCATCTTGAATTTTATGGAATGGCTTCTCTGCATCTGCTGGTACCGCATGGTTTTTCTCCCCTAATACTGTCCCCTGTTCTTTTTTCGTCCAGGTACAAAATGATCTCTGAATTCACCTGGCCCAACCACGACCTCCCTTCAGACAAAGAGGCTGTCAAGAAACTGATTGAACATTGTGGCTTTCAGGATGACGTCGCTTATGGGAAGACCAAAATTTTCATCCGAACACCCCGAACGCTGTTTACCTTGGAAGAACTCCGCGCCCAGATGCTCGTGAGGATTGTCCTCTTTCTACAAAAGGTAATTTTTAATTTTATATCTAAGGATAAGGCCTCACTTCTATGTTCTTAAAGATTTGTTGAATGTTTTCTTTGGTTCAAGAATTGTTCCTGATGGTGTATTTTTTAACATCTGTGCCTCTCTTACAACGTTTTCTGTTGCCTTCGCACATGGAAAACTTACTGGGCTCCTGGAGCTCAAAATTATCCTATCCTCAAAACTCTGAAGGTCTTTTTGTCTTCTGGCATTTAAAATCCGAGAGACGTCTGAAGCAGCCTCGTTTTTGTCTGTTGTAGTGTATGATAGCGTTAAGTCCATCTTCTCTGCTCTTCTTTATTAAAAGTTAATTATTCTATACATAGACCTTTATTCTGTGGTATATATTTTAATGGGTGTTTATGAGTTCTGTTAATTCAGCAGAACTTTTTATTAGGATTACACTGAATTTATAGATTAATTTGAAAGGATTAACACTTTCACAATATTAAATCATGCTAAAAGTACAGAATAGGCTTATTTAAATCATTTCATTGACTTATAGACTTAGCAAGGCCCTGTGGTTCGTGGTTAATTCGTAGTTATTTTATTGGTTTTGTAGATGCTGTGAATTTTTTATTGTATTTTCTACATGGCAGCGTTGGTATAGAAATACAGTATTGGCTTATGCTGGTTTGTTTGGATCCAAAATGAAACCTCTTTTGATTTGTATTTGTTGATTCTCTTAGTTTTTCGGGGTAAAAGATTATATCATGTGCAAATAATGAAAGTTTCTCTTCTCGTCCAATGGCCAAGACGTTTCTAAGTGTTTGCTGCTTTCATTTATTTTGCCTAGAACTCAGAAAAACTTTCGGAGTGGAATACTAAATTCTGTTTTGTCTTAACACAGTTTTCTTCTATTAATTATTTTTTTTTAAATACTGCTTTTACTCAGTTCTGTTTTCTTTCTCAAGACAGCTTATAAATCTTGAAGTCGAATCTCTGTTTTTTGTCTGCGGTCGTGAGCTGTTCTCACACATCTGTTCTTTCACATCTTCAAATCCTTACTTTTGATCTTCAGTCCTCACCAGTGGGATTTCTTCTTGTTATGTTTCTGATGCCCTGTTTCTCTTCTCTATACCCAGCCAAGAGATCAACCAGGCTCGGGGCGGGGCCCTGAGTCAGGGGGACCATAGCCCTCAGTCTTGTTGGGACAGTCCTGGCTTATGACTGTAGTAGGAACCTTTCACTCTCAAAGTGTTCCAGTATGGGTAGTAAATTATACAGCAGTCACCCTATCCTGAACTCACTTTCTATCCACTTGGTGGCTAGTAGAATCCTCTTCTTAAATCCACATACTAAGTGAAGTTAGTCAAAGCCATCATATGATATCACTTACATGTGGGATCTAAAAAAAATAAAAAGGTGCAAATGAACTTATTTGCAGAACAGAAACAGACTCTGAAAAACTTAACAGTTACCGAAGGGGACAGGTCAGGGGTGGGAGGGATGGGCTGGGGGTTTGGGATGGACGTATGCGCGCTGAAGGATATGGAATGACTGGCCAACGGGCACCTGCTGTATAGCACAGGGAACTCTACCCAGTAATCTGTGGTCATCTGTGTGGGAAAAGAATCTGAAATGTGTGTACATTTATAACTAAATCACTTTGTTGTGCAGCAGAAATTATTACAACAATTGTAAATCAACTATACTTCAGGAAACCTTGTAAAAATGAAAGAAAAAAATCTATATTGGGATGTTCCTGCTGTAGCGCAGTGAGTTAGGAGTCTGACTGCAGCAACTTGCATCTCTGCAGAGGCGCTAGTTCAATCCCCAGCCCAGCACGGTGGGTTAAAGGACCCAGCATTGCCGCAGCTGTGGTTCGAATTCCATCCCTGGGCTGGGAACTTCCATGTGCCATGGGTGCAGTCATTTAAAGGAAAAAATCTATATTGACATTTTGTTCCCTTCTGCCACAAATGTCAGTTGCTCCACAGGCTTTTGTCTATTAGAGCTCTGCCAGCCAAAGGTATGGCTCACCTTGCCCCTCCCCACCCCAGGGCCCTGCTCTTACAGAAAAGGTTTAATTCCACGTGTGCACACCCACTAGGACTCAGCCCTCGCTGCAGCACCTCTGCTTGCTTTCTGGTAAGAACTTACAGTTTCTACCTAGAAAAGAGATTCTAAAAGAGAAAGGATGGCTGCTTCAAAAACCATCACCCAGGTCACGGAGGGAAAGCTGTCTGGTCTTCTCTGTGCTGTAGATCTTGCATTTCTTAACCACAAAACAGTGGAACAGGAATTCCTGTTGTGGCGCAGTAGAAACAAACCCAACCAGCATCCATGAGGGTTCCATCCCTGGCCCCGCACAGTGGGTCAAGGATCCAGCGTTGCTGTGAGTTTCAGTGTAGGTCACAGCCATGGCTTGGATCCTGTGTTGCTGTGGCTGTGGCATAGGCCCGTGGCTGCAGCTCTGATTCGACCCTTAGCCTGGCAACTTCATATGCTGCAGGTGTGGCCCTGGAAAAAAAAAGAAAAAGACTGTGGAACAGAGACCGACCTTCCTCCAGTTCTCAGGCAGACCATTGTAGGGTATGATGTATGGTGTATGTGGTGCACTGCGGCTCTGCAGGCCACAGAATGAGTGGGAATTCCTCTCAGTTTCTGGGATGAGGCCGTCAGTCACCTAACTTGCTATGTGATGTATGTCTTCATTTTTTTCTCTGTATCCTTATGGGAACGTGGTGTGCAGTGAGGCGAGGCCACATCAGGAGATGTTATTTTAGTTTATTTATTTTATTTTATTTTTTAGGAGATGCTATTTTAAATAAGAATCTCCAACAACTGATTTTTTATTTCCTCCTGAGATAAAGTTTAGCTGTATCTTTTTTTATTATATAATTAAAGTGTGCTCATTGTAAAAACAAACTCAAACCATATCAAAAAGTATAAGGAGGAGTTCCCATTGTGGCTCAGTGGGTTAAGAACCCAGTGCAGTCTCCGTGAAGATGCGGGTTTGATCCCCCAATGGGTTAAGGATCCGGCGTTACCACAAAGTGCCGTGTAGGTCATAGATGAGGCTTGGATCCAGTGTTGCTGTGACTGTGGCGTAGACCTCAGCTGCAGCTCTGATTCGACCCCAAGCCTGGGTACTGCCATATGCCACAAGTGTGGCTGTAAGAAGAAGAAGCAAAAAAAAAAAAAAAAGTGTAAGCAAATCCATGGAAAATCACCCAAAATCCCACCATTCATAGTTACCGCCATTATCTCTGTGGTGGCCGTCCTTTCTGTGCGTATATGCATGCATATGTGCTGAATATAAATGAGATCATAGCTCCTGTGATGATTTTTTATAAGCACCTCTGTTTTTTTTTTTTTTTACCATATTTTATTACTCTTTTTCTCACGTTTATCTTCTCTACCGACATCTTCTCTCACCCCCATCAGTCAAAGGTCCCCAAGACCATCCCCAGTCAGTAATTCCCTAAAAGGACTCAGGACTGAGCCTATAGTTTGGCTTATGAGTAAAATGTATTACAGCAAAAGGACAGCGAGCAAAATCAGCAAAGGGAAAGGCACACGGGGTGAAATCCAGAGACACTTAGGGTCAAGCTTCCAAGTGTCAGCTCTCCGTGGAGCTGCCCAGGCCATGCCGAATCCCTTGGGACAGATTGTGACAGCGCACGCCAAGCGTCTCTACCAGGGAAGTGCCATATAGGCTCAGTGTGCAGAGATTTTCTGGGGGGCTGGTTTCGTGGGCACCCTCTGCCTAGCATGTACGAAAATCGCAGGCTCCCAGAAGGAAGTCAGGTGTTCGATATAAGCCACATTGTTTGTACAGGCAGTTTCAGCACCTTGAGCCATTCTTATCTAGGGGAAGTTTTATATCGGTGTAGGAAGCTGTTTGCCTTCTCAGGCCCGCTCTGTTGACTCTTTTCCGGACACCCCCAGAGTCATGCCGTAACTTCAGCAGACTTGCTCGTATGTGGAGCCTTCCTTGCCGGTGCCTGCAGGCTCCACCCAGGATTCTCAGGAGCAGGGCTGTTGCAACAGACAAACATTGGCAACCATCATAGATGCCAGTGATGCACCTGTCTGCTCACGTAAGGGAACTCTGTTCCTTAAATTTGTTTTTCAATAATAATGGCTCTTACCAGGCTTTTGAATTTTCTTCATTCTTATCAGTAAGAAGTGATAGCTCGTTTCTACTGTTTCATTTTTTCTGCTCACGACTGCCAGTGAAGATGTACCTCTTGGCTTTTTGGATTGCCTTCCTTCTCTGTTATTTGTTTATTCTTATCAATGGCCCGTTTTTCTGTTGGGTTATTTGTCTTTTTCTTAGGAATTTGTGGGAGCTATTATCTTAATACAGTTATTTTTCCCAAGCTATCATTTGGTGTTTGACTCTGTTCTTGGTATACTCTTTGACATGAAAATTTTTCACTTAACGTAATGAAATTTGTCGTTTTCTTTATAGCTTTTGAGCTCCTTCCAAAAAAATTGTAGGTCCGAAATTTTGCTTTGTACATGGTGTGATATTCAGGTCCAGTTCTGTTTTGTTCCAGATAAATAACCAGCTATTTTAATTCCACTTATCTTTAAAATTCCTCTTTTTTTCCCCCACTAAATTGAAATGCCGCCTTTGTCTGATATTAAATGCCCACATATTCTTGAATCTATTTCAGGACTCACCGTTGTGTTCCATAGCCAATTCCTATGCCAGCATCATGCTGCGTTTATTATAGTATATCTTAATAGGTCTTAACATGTGAGAACTTGGCTTTCAGTGTATTTTCATACCTGTTCTGCAGCTGGGAAGAGGCGGAATCAACGATGATGGCTGAAACCAGAAGTTCCAAATTACCTGTTCTTAAAGGAATAACCTGTGTAACTGCAAAGACTGCAGAGAGATATAAAATGTGTTGCTTTCAGATTCACAAAAAGATTTAGAGCTCTGCACTGTCACCATCTAAATCTTTAACCACTCAGTATCAAGAATTACAGATAATCTTGGAGTTCCCATCGTGGCTTAGTGGTTAACGAATCCGACTAGGAACCATGAGGTTGCGGGTTCGATCCCTGGCCTTGCTTAGTGGGTTAAGGATCCGGCGTTGCCATGAGCTGTGGTATGACGTGGCTCGGATCCCGCGTTGCTGTGGCTGTGGCAAAGGCCGGCAGCTACAGCTCCGATTAGACCCCTAGCCTGGGAACCTCCACAGGCAGCCCTAGAAAAGACAAAAAAAAGGGGGGGGGATTATTGATAATCTGTACAGTGCATCTTGTTTCTCTTCATAGTCATATGCTTGACATTTTAGGGGACTTTTGGAATTGCTGGAAGTGTCCCTTTTTTTTGTTGTTGGCTGAGCCCACAGCAGGTGGAAGTTCCCAGGCCAGGGATCAAACCCATGCCACATCAGCCACCCCAGCCACTGCAGTGACAATGCTGGCTCCTTAACCCAATGCGCCACCTGGGAACTCCTAGAAATATCTTTTTTTAAAGAATTAACTGTTTAGATTTCAAGGAATTTTATAGGTTTACTCGTACATAAGTAATAGCAATACAAGTTCATGTAAAATAGTGAAAAAACTATAAATCCTTTTATAGTTTTAAAATATACTTTTTTTTTGGGAATTTCCATTGTGGTTCATTGGTCATGAGCCTGACTAGTATCCATGAGGATGCAGGTTCAATCCCTGGCCTTGCCCAGTGGGTTAAGGATCCGGCATTGCTGTGAGCTGTGGTGTAGCTTGCAGATGTGACTCGGATCCTGTGTTGCTGTGGCTATGGTGTAGGCTGGCAGCTGTAGCTCTGATTCAACCCCTAGCCTGGGAACCTCCATATACCTTGGGTGTAGCCCTAAAAAGCAAAGAAAAAAAAAAAAAAGGGATCACTGATCATAGATCACCCTAACAAACAGAATAATAATGAGAAAGTTTGAAATATTGTGAGAATTGCTAAAATGCAACACAGAGACTAGAAGTGAGCAAATTCCGTTGGGAAGGTGGCTCCCATAGACTTGCGTGAGGCAGAGTTGCTGCATACCTTCAATTTGTAAAAAATGCAGTGTCTGTGAAGTGCAACAAAATGAGGTATGCCTCTATGGAAAAAATCATCTTATAAGAAGCCCCAGTTGTCGGAGACACACCTCGGCAGCGTTAAATGAAAAGAAATGAGTCCGTGTAGCCAGTAGGATTTTTTTTTTTAAGGTCATCTTCCCCTCCCTTTGGCAATACCCAGTTGCCTCACTTACCCACACACCCTGGACCGTGGAGTGTGTGTGTGTTCTTTACATCGCATTTGAATGAGAAATCAAATAAGGTGGTATTTCTGAAGAAACTAAAGTTTACAGAATTACAGTTAAGCAAGAAGGCTCTGAGACATCATGAGTCAGTTCAGCAGAAACACACAGGGCAGAGTTGACGTGGGTAATGACGGTTATTAAGTGTCTGTGAGGCAGAGCTGTCCAAGCTGATTTTGTTTTTGCTTTTTTCCATCTTCATCCTGTACCTTCCTCATTTAGGTGTTTTTTTTTTTTTAATCCGTCGTCTGTATGTTGTACTCATTAATTCCCAGGAAATAAGACACTTATTTGTTGTGTGGTTGAGGAGATCCTGAAAGAAGGCTATAGTTTTCTTTGTTAACTGGTAGTTAGCAGTTAACTGATTTTTCATGAAACAGTCACACCAAATGCATTACAAAGCATCAGGATTCTCTAATATTCTGCACCCATTTACTGAAAATATTCTGCCGTCTCAGAAGAGGAGTGGGGTACAGAACCCCTCAAGAAACTCCCTTATTTGGTGCATGTTTTAAGTGTATGTTCTCATCCTAGGGAATCATAAAGCAAGATCAAAGTCATCGTATAAGGTGATATTAAAAATCAAATTCATATAGTTCCCGTAGTAGCTTAAGGACTCAACACAGTGTCCTCAAGGACACAGGTTCAGTCCCTGGCCTCACTCAGTGGGTTAAGGATCTGGCATTGTCACAAGCTGCGGCGTAGGTCGCAGATGCGCCTCAGATCCAGTGTTGCTATGGCTGTGGCGTAGGCCTCAGCCACAGCTCCGATTTGATCCCTAGCTTGGGAACTCCATATGCCTCAGATGTGGCCATAAAAAGAAAGAAAAGGAAAAAAAGGCTTCTCAAAGGGAAATGGAAAAGTATTAGAATTTATCTTATGTGTGGCCATTACCAATAAATTTGGGGTAAGTCGATGGACTTGAAGAATGGCCTTGGCCCACATGTGAGACACTTTGGTGTTTTTGTGAATCATGTTTTCATTTGGGGGAATTAGGCCTTTCTTAAAGGGCATCTGTAACTGATTACAAACAGATTTTTTTTAACATAGATTATATTTTTATTTGTATTAGAGTATAGTTGCTTTACAGTCTTGTGTCAATTTCTGCTGTGCAGCATAGTGACCCGGTCATTCATATATATGTGAATGTGTGTGTATGTGTATATATATACACACACACATACACACACACATTCTTTTTCTCATACTGTCTTCCATTATGTTCTATCCCAAGAGATTGGATATGGTTCCCTGTGCAGTGTTGGACCTCATTGCTTATCCATTCTGAATGTAATTGTTTGCATCTACTAACCCCAAACTCCCGGTCCATCCCACTCCCTCCTTCTTCCCCTTGGCAACCACAAGTCTGTTCTCCATGTCTGTGAGTCTGTTTCAGTTTTATAGATAGGTTCATTTGTGCCATATATTAGATTCCACATATAAGTAATATCATGTGTCATTTGTCTTTCTCTTTCTGACTTACTTCCCTTAGTATGAGAATCTCTAGTTGCATCCACATTGCCACAAATGGCATTTAGTTCCTTCTTTTTACGGCTGAGTAGTATTCCATTGTATATACGTACCACATCTAAATCCATTCATCTGTCAGTGGACACTTAGGTTGTTTCCACGTCTTGGCTATGGTGAATAGTGCTGCAGTGAACATAGGGGTGCATGTATCTTTTCGAATAAAAGTTTTGTCTGGATAGATGCCCAGGAGTGGGATTGCAGGACCATATGGTAGTTCTATGTCTAGTTTTCTAGTGAAGCTCCATATGGTTTTCCACAGCAGCTATGCCAGCCTACGTTCCCACCAACAGTGAAGGAGGGTTCCCTTTTCTCCACACCCTCTCCACATTTGCTGTTCGTAGACGTGTTAACGGTGGCCATTCTGACTGGTGTGAGGTGGTACCTCATCACAGTTTTGATTTGCATTCTCTAATAATTAGTGATGGTGAACATTTTTTCAAAACAATAGTTTGGGAGTTCCCATTGTGGCTCAGCAGTTAACGAACCTGAGGATGCGGGTTCGATCCCTGGCCTTGCTCAATGGGTTAAGGATCTGGCGTTGCCAGGAGCTGTGGTGTAGGTCGCAGATGCGGCTTGGATCCCACGTTGCTGTGGCTGTGGCGTAGCCCAGCGGCAACAACTCTGATTGGACCCCTAGCCTGAGAACCTCCATATGCCGCCAGTGAGGCCCTGAAAAGACAAAAAAAAAAGTTTGGCATTCCACCCACAACTGATATCGTGTGACTGTTGCACAAAGCAGGGCTGCCTGATCTTATCAATGACTCAGCAGCGTTTTTAAGCACACAGTGTGTGATGTTTGGGAAAGGACGAAACAGAAGCCTGTAAAATCCAATGTCCTTTTGAGATGGCACACGGGAAGGTTTCTTTTTGTTCTCAGACTAGGATCAGCTGTACTGGCTCCCTGCCCTCAGACTAGCAGTCATATTATGGGGTGGAGGCCCACACTGTTGTAAACCCCCAAGAGAAATTTCCTGGAGTGATGATATTGGACATTCTTGAAATATTCCTGAATTGTTAATGGGAATGCTTCTAATGGTTTCTATTCATGCACGACACTGGTTGAGCTAGATACCTGGGAGCACATTAAGGAGGAATCCATCTATTCCGGTTGTGCTAAGAGTGCTTTTAAAATTAAAAATACATGTTGAGTTAAGTTGAATTACTTCTTAACAGGTGTCAAGATGCTCATGGCGATTTTTTTCCCCCTCTTTGAAATGTCTGTTTAGAGAATTCTGCTAATCAGTTCAGTGTCAGTGTTCTATTTGCCTGAGCAAGATGGCATGGCCACTTTTCCTTCTTTTTCTGTATTTTGAAGCAGTCTAAATCGCATTGGAGTTCATTGTTCAGGTTGAATTTGCTCTGAAGGCATCTGAAACGAGGCATTTGTTGGAGCAAAACTCTTCCACAAGTTTCTCTATTTCCTCCTAAGAATGGGTCTGTTTTGGATCAGTTTTGGATTTGTATCTTCTTTGATAATCATTCAGGTTCTCAAATTTAACTGGACAGACTTGAATGAAGGAATCTCTATGTTCTTTTCGTTTCCTCTGTATCTTTAGTCATCCCTTGTATCATTTCTTATTTTGTGTATTTGATTGGTACTCTCTTTTCTTGATCAGCTTTAGTTGGTGATACGTTTTACTATTTGTTTTTGAAGAACCGTCTCTTTGATTTATTAATTCCATCATTTTCCTTTTTCTAATTTATTAATTTTGCTTTTCATCTTCATCAGTTCCTTCTCTTTTGGAACATAGAAGCAGTAAACAGGATGTCATCTTTCTCCAGCTGCTGGAACTGGGCACTTCATGCAGTTTTTTCTTTCACAGTTATTAATAATGGACTATGGAGTCTCTTCTGAGAACCACTTTTGCTATATTTATAGGAGATCATACTTTTTTATGTTTAGATTTCCTCTTTCCCTAAAAAGTTACTTTAAAAAATTTTAAGAGTTCCCCTTGTGGCTCAGCAGGTTAACAGCCCGACATAGTGTCCGTGAGGATGCAGGTTTGATCCCTGGCCTCGCTCAGTGGGTTAAGGATCTGCGTTGCCACAAACTGGGGTGTAGGTCACAGACGCAGCTTGGGTCCAGTGTTGCCGTGGCTATGGTGGCCTCAGCTGCAGCTCCAGTTCCACCCATAGCCTGGGAACTTTCATATACCACAGGTGTGGCTGTTAAAAAAAATTTTTTTTTTAATCATTTCCATGTGATTCATGTTTTGGGTATATGGTTTGTTTCATTTTCTAATTTTATTATTAATTTTTAGTTTTGCTGAATTGTGACCATGGAATGTTAAATGCACCGTTTCTAGTTTCTGGATTTTATTGAACTTTGAGGGCCTCGTGTACCGTCACTTTTTTAGCATAGCTTGATAAAAGGTAGATTTCCTTTTTCTTTTTGATATTTTTGTTATGGAAAATGGCAAATATTCACAAAAATAGAAAGCATAGTATAATGAGTCCCCATCTCTCAGCTTGAACAATCATCAGTATTTTGCCATCCTTATTTCATCTAGTATTCACCTTATGCTTTTGTGTGTGTGTATGTGTTTGGTTCGGTGCGTTTAAAAAGGAATCCAAGATGTGTTATCATTTTGCCATATTAGTATTGTCTCCACAGATAAGGACTTTAGTATATCATTATCATAGCACATAAAATTAACGATAGTCCTTAACATCACCTAGTACGTGGTTTGGGTAATTGTTCCCATGTCTTTCCACACATGGTTAGAGATAGGAGCTAAGGCACTTTTGCAAAGGGAACGCTCTGGTCTTTATCATATTAATTATGATTATCATGTCATCCTCAAAAGTGTGCTTTAAAGGCAGCTCATGTATCACAGAGACTGCCCTGGTTGGTTTCTCCTAATTAGCAACTTACTAGTATTTGGACGTTCTTGTATTTATTTGTTAAGTTTACATTTTACATTCTGATTGTTGGCTTATGTTATAGCCCCAGTCACGAGAAGGATCTGGCAGAGAATTAAAAGTGGCTCATTAAAGCCCAAACATATGATGAAAATAGCAAATTCTGAAACTGTGAGCGATGTCATCACTGTTAATTCTAAGTAATCTCAGAGGTTAATATAGGTCTGAGCATAATAACTTTGTAAACCAGCCAGAGGAAAAGTGTGACGAGCATCATTATCTGAAAACTGGATCATATTGGAGTAGTTATTCATTTGATCCTCTTCCCGGATGTATTGTTTATTCTGAAACTATGTCAAGAAATGGCATGAAGCAGGGGGGCTTTCCCATCATTTTCAAACAAAGCTCACTGGCTTCTTGGTGAAACCAATCGAGTGTTTTATTTCTCAGACTAAAGGCAAAATAATTCGCTTTCATATGAAATCGATTACTTTTATCCTTAAAATTAATTTAAAAAAAAACCTGCTAGTATAGTAGCTAATTTCTGCTGAGTGGCAGGCACTGTTCTGGGCGCTTTGCATATATTAACTCAATCCTTACAAGATCTCTGTGAATGCGTGTCTGTTACCATTTTCATCTAATAGGAAAGGGAACTTAAGCTACTTAAGTAGCTGAGTGAGTTACTGAAGGTCAAACCAAGAGCGAATCCCACAGACAGAATTTGAATCCAGTAATCCAGCCTTTTGCACACACTTTTTTTTTTCTTCTTCTTCTTCCTCTTTTTGCCCCTGAGTGCAGTGGCTTGATGTGGGATCTCAGTTCCCAGAGTGTGGATTGAATTCGGGGGAACACAGTGGTGAAACTGCTGAGTCCTAACCACTAGTCCGCCAGGGAACTCCCTGCTTGTACTCTTTTACCCACTCTTCCCTTAGGCCACAGTGGCATCATTCAGTAGGTGCTCTTTACGGGAAAAACAGGTATGACTCACACTATATTGAAGACAAGTGTATAAAACCAGCCCCAGAGATGATGATGATGTCATGCTCAGAGAGAAAGAAGAAGATGACTTGGCAAAATTCCTTGATTAAGTGACCTTGGTAGACACCCAGTGAGGTCTGAGTCATTCACTCTTGAGTATGTGGACTAAGATATATCTGTACTGCAACTGGAAGGAAGCCCTGAAGTTTCCTGTACAAAATGGTGTGAATCAGCTCTTGACATAGGTACCGTCATGAAAAGTGCTGGGTGAGTCTCTTTTACTGAGAATTGTTGCTCCAGGAGAAGAGATTTGTATTTGTCTTGGTAGAAGTGACCTTTGAGGCATGAGTAGCTGGGGAAGGTGTTTGGACGACTATGGACAGACATGGGCTGAATTACGGGAAGGGTGGGAGAGGCATTGCTCTGCGATTGGAGAGTATGTTCCCAAGGCCAGTCCACCCCCCACTCTGTTCAGGAGGGATATTTACGGTCAGAAATACGCTGCTTGACCTTGGCTAAGTATTGAAGGAAATAAAGAAAAATGTCCCTTTGATCCAATGATGGCCAGTGACGTCATGTCTTTTCAGCAAGAGGTGAGAAGAATCGGGTAGAACTGTCCTTTCCAACACCGTGACGTGCGGATACGTGGGAGAAGGGTGCTCCTTTGCATTTTAAAATGAGTAATAAGCTTGGACTGGTCCATTCATGCCTGAGTAGGAACGCACAGCGAACAAGACCGGGCTCCGCCTAGAGGAAGCCAGCAGCCCAATCAGGAGGGAGATAGGTTAGCGCTCAAACCAGTGCAGTGGAGTAATTGTGACCCAGGTGGGTAGGTAATGACTGCCGGGTGGGCTCAGAGAAGACCCACCTACCTGAGCTGGGGAGAGAAGCCTTTTTGGAAGACAAAGGCGTCCCAAAAAGTTTGAGAACCACTCTGTTAGATTCATATTTGACTTAGAAGTCCACTGATACGGGGGCCAGATCTTAATCTCTAGTTCATAAACCGTCTATACAGGTTGAGTTTCTTAGAGCTGGATCACTGAGGTCACGACTGGGTGGTTGTCACTAAGGTTAGTGGGTCAAATAAACTTCCTGTGACCAACATGGGGGACAGAGTTTTCTACCAAAATATTCAAACCAACCTTGTTCTCCGTAAGTGTAGACTAGTCCTAGCCCTTGGAATTACTAAAGCAGTTCTTTGAATGTTCAGGAGAGTTCTTTGCCCTTCTTAGAAAAGAGCCATGTGGAGAATTGGGAAGCAAATGTACATGGCAGCCATGCAACTCACGATGACAGAATTAAATTTAGCTTTAACGTGAATTTTGTCACAAGTTCATAAATATTTACTAGCCTTCCCCTTTTGTATCTAACAAGATGTAAAAAGCCAGCTCAGGGCCTGTCTTCCCAATGCACCTGGGTCAACCGCATCCATTCTGTCGTGGGTCCTCATAAGTAACTGCTGGTCAAGGCTGGCAGTCTGTGATTGGATTGGTGTTTCGTGGTGCTGTGCTGTGACTTAGAAATACTCTGTTTCTACACTGTACTTGCAAAGCCTCCACGGTTTGATTTTTTTTCACTTAGCATGTTTTTGATATTTCTCTATGTTCATCACTGTAGCTCTCATCTAATTACTTTTACTTTATGCTGTTTCTTATTAACACGCCATTATTTTCCTGACGACGGTTGCTTAGTTTCTCAGTTTTTTGTTATTGCAAGCAATGCCACAGTGAACATTTTCATCTGTATTTCCTTATCTCCGAGTGGTTAAGTCTCTGTAGAGCAGCCATTCCTAAATTTTGGAGAACCCAAAGGGCTCACCATAGGAAATTCAAGAATATACAGGCACCCCTGCAGTGATGATCCAGGAGTGAAACTCCAGTGTAGGCTCAAGAGAGGATGAGACTCACAGAGACAAATATGTCCTAATACTCCTAGGAAATTAGTTTGTATCTTGAGAATCCCCTGAAAGGGTTTCAGCTGTGCTCAGGGTCCCCAGACCACACCTTTTGCACCGCACTTCAGGGAATATACCGGAGTTGGCAAATGCTAGGTGGTTGGGTCTGTACTCTTTTAGTTTTACTGGAAATTGCCCATTTGTTTTCCAGAATAATTGTACCCACTCACACCCAGAAACATATAGAGATTTTTATTGTTCTGCATCTGTATCAGCAAGTCAAATTGCCAGTATTTTTCATTTTGACCAGTTTAGTGTTGACCCCTGAGCAGGTCCTCCATGTCCCTGCCCAAACCCAGCTGTGCATGCGGTTGGTTGTTATGTTTCTCTAGCAGCGAGAGTATCAGGTTATCTGTTCTGCCGTATTCCTTTCTGAATTCGGTGGAAATCCCATTGAGATGTTTAGAATAGGGAAGTGGTGTGATCAGTCTTCAAGTTTTAAGTAGATCTATGTCAAGATTAGGAATCAAGACTGGAGGCAAGATGGCCAATTAACAGCCTATTTCTGGAGTTCCCAGTGTTGCTCTGCGGTAACGAACCTGACTAGTATCCATGAGGATGCTGGTTCGATCCCTGGCCTCGCTCAGTGAGTTAAGGATCTGGCATTGCTGTGAGCTGTGGTGTAGGTCGCAGATGTGGCTCAGATCCATTGTTGCTGTGGCTGTGGTACAGGCCAGCAGCTGCAGCTCCAATTGGACCCCTAGCCTGGGAACTTCTATGTACCACAAGGGCAACCCTAAAAACCAAAAAAAAAAAAAAAAAGCCTGTTTCTGTAATCTAGGGGACAGGTTTTGCAGTGGGAGGTGAGATAGGCAAAATTTTAAGAAATACTTAGGAGGCAAAATTTGCAAACATACCAGCTGCTTGGATAGGAGATGGATGAAACCCGATTCCCAGGTTTCTAACTTAGGTTCCTGGATGGCTGGTGCCACTAACAACTGAGATAAAGAGAGGAAGGGTGCAGAAGCAGGAACATATTTGGTGGAAGTTAGTGCTTTGGGGCATAGTTCAAAGTGCCTGTGAGGCATTCAAGTCAAGATGACCAGCACGTTGGCTGTGTGTTTGAATCAGGGAAGCAAAAGAAGGAGCAAGTTTCAGGTGAGAAGGACTGATCAGCCGTGTCAAACACAGAAACCTTCAACCAAATAAGGATGGAAAGTGCCCACCTAATCTGGTCATTGGGAGATCAATGGTTTATTAATAATAACCAGCCTGTTCAAGCTGATCAGGATGAAAGCAGAGTACAGGAGAAGAAAAACTTACCAAGTACCAGAATCCACCAGCAGGAAAGGGTTTGGAACGTTTGCTGGTAAATCATGGTAATGAAAATAGGAAATTATGGGAAATGAAAATAGGAAAGGATTATGTTATGTTGTCGTTGTTGTCTTTTGGGGCCACACCCACAGCATATGGAGATTCCCAGGCTAGGGGTCGAATCAGAGCTGTAGCCGCCAGCTTACGCCACAGCCACAGCCACGCCACATCCAAGCCACGTCTGCGACCTACACCATAGGCTCATGCCAACACCAGATCCTTAACCCACTGAGCGAGACCAGGGATCGAACCTGTGTCCTCATGGATACTAGTCAGATTCGTTTCCCCGGCGCCACAACGGGAACTCCAGGATGTATGTTCTTAATGAAGAAACCAAGGAGTATTTATCATCCAAAATACACTTAGTAAATGATTATTGAACCCCAAAGCCTTTCGCCTACACGGATCACTGAGCAGTGCTACTACAGTGACAGTACTCTGTGCAAGTCCTTGATTTTTGCCATCGTGAAGAAAACGTCTGTTGATTTATAACATAAGCCAATAACTGATGCCATTTAGCATTTACATATCGACAGATGCAAAGCCCCTCTAGCATAATAACAACGCTTCAGCACAAATTTAACACTGGGACGACCGAGCTGCCTTTCTCCCCCGCTCCCTTCCTCCCTCCCTCCCCCGTCTCTCTCCCTCCCCCCATTTCTCTTTCCCCACCCACCCACCCTTCTCCTCTCCCAACTGAGTGCTGAATAAAAAAAGATAAAAGCATATTTGGAAAGTAATGACGACATGTCAAAAATAATCTGTTTCTTATTTATCTCCTCCCAGACACTGCCACTGAGAAACCGCTGCCGCCCCTTCCCCGGCCTGCTCCCCCATAAGTTGGAAGCAGATGATTTGCTCTCCTGAAAGAGCAGCAAATCCGTTGCCTGGGTGATATCTCATTACTAAGGCAACCAATTTGGTGCATCAGTGTGAATCCCAATTTTAAAATATAATTATGCCTCGATATGTACATATGCTTGAGATTTGCTTAAAAGAAATCTGTTCCCCTTCGGAAGGAAAACATCTCCTATGTGCGCCGAAAGAAAGGAGGGAACGCTTCTTTTATTCTTTGCCAGCTTAAATGCACCTTTCACTGAGCTCCCCACCACGCTTAGGGAAAGGGTTTGCATTGGTTTTCCTCGCCCCCCCCCCTTTTTTTTTAACTTGAGATCTTCCTTTTCCAAGACACTTCTCTCTGGAGACCTGTCACTCATAACCCAGCAGCTGTTGTCTCCATGGCAACACTGTCTGGCCCCAATAGGTGGTGGAAGGGAAAAAAAAAAGGGAGGAAAAAAACCCATGGCTGCATTTCCATTGCAGTTTTCTTCTTTAATTGCTAGAAGCTCAGGAGATGGACTCTTGGTAAGGAATTAATAAGTGAAGGGGAAGTGGTGACTGTGATGAATAGCTGTTTACATTAAATTAAAAACTTGGGAACAAGTCAGCGAGGACGGCCTTCCCAGATTCGAATGAGAGCTCCTCCAGATACAGGGCGTTCACCCAGAGCTTGTCTGGAGGAAAAGCACCTCACACAGGTAGCAGAAGATGCGCAGAGCACAGCCAAGCAAAACAGCTTCAGATCACTGCTGGGCGATTAAGTTTTCTCCCTGCTCAACAAAAATTATCGTTTAAAAATTAAAAGCATCTTTGGGTGCAGGGAGTATTTAATTACCAACCTTATTAAATAACAAAACCCTTGTAACTCGTTCCGTTTCCCATTTGTTGTAGCTGCCAGGAAGCTCAGCGCTTGTATTTGTAGTCAAACGCAGGAACCATTCTTAGTTGGGGGTTTCAAGTGTGTCCCCCTTCCCACTGACACCCCTGCCCCCCACTGCCTACCTGTCCTCCTTTTCTCCTTACTTGGGTAATAACTCTACTGTCTGTGTACCTTTTATGTAAGTTTCTCTCTGATCCTTTTGGAAGTAACTGGGTGACAGATGTTAAAGGCAGTGATGAAGATAAAACAGGCATTCACTACTTCGTAGCAGTGCTGGTATTTAGTGTAAAATAGCATTCCCCCCAAAAGATGATTGTATAAACTGACTTTATTTTTTGGTCACACCTGCAGCATGTGAAAGTTTCTGGGTCAGGGATTGAACCTGCACTGCGCTTGCGTCCTACACCACAGTTGTGGCCGCACCAGATCCTTAACCTACCACACGCCACGGGGAACTTCCTAAACTGACTTTTTTAAAGGATCTTTCCAACGTACATAATTTTGCCACGTATATCATTAAGCCCAGGCACTTTACGGATGACAAAATATATCTTAATATCCTACTGGGTATATAATAAAATGTATGTGTTTTAAGTATAAGGACTATGGTGTTGAAGTTTAGTGTTTTCCTTACTGTGGCAGATGTATGCAACTACTACGGAGAAAACTAAGTGTGTCAAGAAATCACTCATAATCTTTGTTGTGGCATATTTGTTTATTTTTATTTTTGGGGGGGCAGCACCCACGGCACATGGAGGTTCCCAGGCTGTAGCCGCTGGCCTACACCACAGCCACAGCAACCCGGGATCCGAGCTGCGTCTGCCACCTACACCACAGCTCACGGCAACGCCGGATCCTTAACCCACTGAGCGAGGCCAGGGATCAAACCTGCGTCCTCATGGATGCTAGTCAGATTCGTTTCCACTGAGCCACAACGGGAACTCCTGGCACATTTAAATACATTCTGCTTGGACTATTAGGTTTTGCTATCCAAAAACCAAGTATATGAAATATTCAGCATGATCTGGGGAATGTTTCCTTATTTATTCCATGTATTTAGAGCATGCCATTTCTCTCTATGGATAGTCATGCAGTGGCTTTCAACTCTTACCTTTTTAATTTCTGCATGTGCAGAATAGAAATGCTTTTAATATTCAAAAGACCCTTGCAAAGAGATGAAATAAATACCTAACTAGAAAGCTGAGGGGAAATGTAGATGATCAGTCCACCCAAAAAAGAAAAGGAAAATGGCCAGCAACCGTATTTTCGCCTGTCAGGGTGTTGATTTTATTTATTTATTTATTTGGTTTTTGGTTTTGTTTTTTGGAGGTACCTTCTTAATAGCAACACATGGAATAATTAATAGGCATGAGTTATTCCCAGTTAGGAAAGAAGGCTTGAAGTCTTAACTCTACCGCTAGAGTAGAGTTAATTTTTAATTTCTAGACTCTGCTCCTGCCTAACCAGCAGTTAGTTCTTGGCTTCAGTCAACTGCAGGCACTTGGGTTCCAATCCCAGCTCCAAAACTTACAAGATGTAACTTTGGGGGCTCTCTGTTCTTCCGTTTCCTCATCTGTAAAAAAGAAATAGGACCCACCTTATAGTAGGGTAATGAGCATTAAATGACAGTATATTCAACATACTTTGATCAGTGCCTCTCACACGACACGTACTATGTGTTTGCTCTTATTATTTACATAGATATCATTAATGCTAGTGGTATTGATTATTGTTGGTTTGGGGTTGTGTCAGTGGACGGGCGGCATGACTATGCCACCAGTCACTTTTGTGGTTCCCTATGGCTTCTGTAAAAATGATCACCAACTTGGTGGCATAGAACAGCAGAAACGTATTCTCTCAAGCTCCGGAGGCCAGAAGTCGGGCATCTGTTTCAGCTAGGCCCAAATCAAG
This sequence comes from Catagonus wagneri, assembly GCA_004024745.2. Classification (NCBI taxonomy): domain Eukaryota; kingdom Metazoa; phylum Chordata; class Mammalia; order Artiodactyla; family Tayassuidae; genus Catagonus; species Catagonus wagneri. The sequence goes on along the minus strand of PVHT020001178.1, from coordinate 326,080 downwards.
GTGTCGTCAAGGCCACTCTCTGTCTGGTGGTTAGAGGGGACAGTCCCTTCCTTGCTTCTTCCGGCTTCTGTAACTGCTAGAATTCCACGGTTTGTGGCTCTAATCTCTTTTCCCATAGTTACGTTCCGTCTCTTCTTCTGTCTTCAAACTTCCCACCGCCTCCTTCTATACAAAGATAGATGTGCTCGCATTTACGGTCCAGCCAGATCATCTGGGGTAATCCACGCATCTTGCAATCCTAAATCTAATCATACCTGCAGCCGCACGAGGTGACATTTACCGGTTCCCGGGTCTAAGTAAGAAACAGACCTCTTGTGAGAGGAGTGCATCGTGCAGCCCACCACTCCACTCTCAAACTTAGCGGCTCTAACAGAAATTTACTTCTTCCTCCCGCATCCAGGCTTTGGCCATCCCTGGCCCAGCCCACCCCAGGCATGGGATGCGTACAGATGGGTTCCGTGCGTTGCCCATTTTCTAAAATGAGTTGAGCCCTGAGGGATGTTCTTCTCGTGGTCCTAGCAAAAGCCGAGGAGGACGAGGCTGACCGCAGAAGCACATTTCAAGCTGTTCGGGTCACATGCATTTATATGCCATTGACCAGAGCAGGTCACCTCAGTGGGGCGGCCCATGTAGGTCACAAGGGCAGGAAAGAATATTTGCTATAGTAACAGCCTAGCGTGAGGTTCTCTATAGATCACAATTGACTTAAAGCTACATTAACAATATAGTTATTAGGAAGAGGAGGAAAACCCAGGATTCAAAGCCAAGTTACTTAGTAATAAGACAGTTTTCCATAGTTCTTGTTTGAGGGCTAAGTCAAGGAGCTATGTTTTTTGTAGTCTTAGTCTGGACAAATAAATACATTCCTGAATGTGATGATGCCAGAAAACTTGCTCCGTGATTTTTGATTAAGAGGTTAAACTTCGGAGTTCCTGTTGTGAAGAACCTGACTAATGTCCATGAGGATGTGGGTTCAGTCCCTGGCCTCGCTCAGTTGAAGGATCCAGCATTGCCACTAGGTATGTCTTCGGTTGCAGGTGCTGCTCGGATCCCGTGTGGCTGTGGCTGTGGTGTAGGTCACAGATGAGGCTCAGATCTGGTGTGGCTGTGGTGTAGGCTGGCAGCTGCCGCTCCGGTTCCACCCCTAGCCTGGGAACTTCCGTATGCTGCAGGTGCAGCTGTAAAAAGGAAAAAAAAAAAAAAAAAGAGGGAAACCTCTGCAGACTGGACACTTGGAGACTTTTCTGAGATATTGAAGTCCTGTTGTCATAATGTGGTGATTCACTGGACTGGATGGAAGTACGGAAAGAAAGGCCAAGGGTTTTCTGCTCAGACACCCTTGGCCTGCGTATCTGAATATCTTGTTCATCTAAGTAATCAGACCAAGAGCTGGTTCTTCATTCATTCATTGGAACCTGATTTTTGTTCGTTTGAAAATTGGTATACAGTGTTTGTATATTTTAATTAGAATTTCCCAGTCTAGGGTTGTTTTCCTCTTCTTTCTTCTCATTCCAGTAATAGAGGGATGAGATTATTCTCACAGGCCCAGCAGGAAAAAGGAATAATGCCCAGTGAGGTTTCTGGGCTCTTTCTTGGTCTCTTGGGCTCCAGGAGAGAAGAAGGATAAACCGCATGTCACATTTTCCTGGGCCACCTGATAAAAAGCAGTGATGTGGAGGTGTTGCTTTCTGTCAAAAAAGAAGGGAAGGGGAGAAAGAGAAGGCAAAGGAGGAATTTTTCGTGAAACTTCCTGTACCTGGGATGAACAGGGTATTAGGAACTTAATTTAGAATATCCACGTTTTCATGGCTAGAACAGAACCTTTTTTTTTTTTTTTTAAATTTTTTAGGGCTGCGGGTGCAGCTTATGGAAGTTCCCAGGCTAGGGGTCATGTTAGAGCTGCAGCTGCCAGCCTACATCACAGCCACAGCAATATAGGATCGGAGCCGTGTCTGTGACCTGCCCGGTAGCTCACGGCAACACCGGATCCTAAAGTCATTGATCGAGGCCAGGAATCAAACCCGTGTCATCATGGATCCTAGTCAGGTTCGTTTCCACTAAGCCCTAATGAGAACTTCAGAGCCAACTTATTTAAGATGAATTTTTCAGTTTTAGTGAAATTCCTTTAATGTAAATGAAATATCCACTGCAAACCAGACTTTTTCATGCATCAGGTTCGGTTCCTCAGCAGACTGGCAGCAGTTTTCTAAGTGGATGCCTAGTCATGCTAGACTGCTCTAGAACCATCGACATGGATTTTGAAATTCCATTAAAACTTGAGAACTGTGTAGCAGCTGCCACATGTTTCTTCCTTGAACACTCCGTAATTTGCTTGGCTCATCTGCACTGTTGTGTAACAGGATGGGCTGGTCTGTTTCTCTTAAGGGAACTCTTAAAGCCTAAGGTTTGAGCCCTTCTGTGGGGTCTGTTTTCACAGATAAGCAAGTCTTCTTTTAAATGTCTCCTAAAAGGGAGTTCCCATTGTGGCCCAGCGGAAATGAATCTGACTAGTATCCACGAGGATGCAGGTTCAATCCCTGGCCTCGCACAGCGGGTTGGGAATCCAGCATTGCTGTGAGCTGTGGTGTAGGTCGCAGACGCCACTTTGATCCCGAGTTGCTGTGGTGTAGGCCGGCAGCTGCAGCTCAGATTCAACCCCTAGCCTGGAAACTTCCATAGGCCATGGGTGCGGCCCTAAAAAGCAAAAAAAAAGGTATTGTAAAAGATATTTCATGTATTCAAGCCAATAAGTATCCATTCATTCAACAGATATGTTTCTTGCTAGGCACTTTTTGGAGGCATAGCGATGAGTATAATAGAAGTAATCCTTGTCCTTATGGGGCATACATTCTTATGGAAGAGTAAGGAAAAAACAACAAATAACTACAAAGTGTGTAACTGTTATGAAGGAAAGGAAGGGCTGAGTTGGGACAGTCATGCATGGAACAGGGAAAATCAGGGAAGACCTCTCGGAGGAGGTAACATTCAAGGGGGACCTAAAGATTGAGATGGACCTGACCCTCAGAGGAAAAAGTCCAGGGAGAGGAGATGCAGGCAGAGGGAATTGCAAAAGCAAAACCCTCTGCATTAAGAAAGGGTGTGAACATTTGGAAGGCATTTTCAACACTAACACTCCAGCATCTGTGCTTCTCTCCTTTTTTTTTTTTTTTTTTTTTTTTGTTGCTGGTGCACTTTCCTTTCTTCAAGGTTCAGTGCAGCAGGATTTCTGTCTGTGAAGTTTTCAGCTGGAATTAGGGTTTGGGTTTTCCGGAAGGAGACCTGGAGGGCAGCTATAGAAGAGTTCCATGCAATATTGATCACAAGCCAGTGAGATGAATGAGAAAGACCAAAAAGAAGGGTAGATTTTGATGTTCCTAAAATATTGCCAAGGTTCACAGACAGAAAGAACTGTTTATAGACAGTGTAACACTGGTGCTCATTTGAAAAGCAGTCTAATTGTTCTCTGAATCCAAGATACAGGGGCTCTGACTTCAAGACTGCTGATTTATTATGATGTGTGTATTAAAATGTATAGCATATCTCCTTTTCACTATAGCTTATGCCTTTTGCAGTCAAGTAATTTTATGTGGCCAGATGGGAGCTGTGGGTGTATGTATCTTCTCCCTGATGATTTCCCAGTGGTTTTTTACACCACTGTTTCAGAGGAGCCAGCCTCATAAAGATTTCCAATATTAACTCTTCTTAATGCCTGACTCACACGAGTTTGATCCGAAGAGAACATCTCTCCTGTCATATCCATCAGCCGTAGCTAGTAACTCATTTGTACTTCAAAGAATCCAGAGCTTTAGTGGGCATTTCACACCTCTTTAATTGTGGATAATCTACAAGAATGGACGCAGTGTCCCACTATTCGTGAAGCGACTGTGAAATGAAGGCTCTCTCCTATTGATGATTGAGCTCCTCCCCACCCCACCCCCCGGGAGCTCGCGTTTTAACAAATCGAATTCGTTTTGTGGGCACGCATTAGATTTTAAAGTAGAGAGAGGGAGAGCCTTTCTAAGTTTAGCAGTAGCAAAAAAGTCATGATAAAGGCAGAGATGAATAGCTAACCCGGTATGAATGTTTACAATTCCTGTTGCTCAAAAAATGCTGTTGCATCACCTGTGTTCAGTTGCAAGAAAGGAGAGAAGGAAGGGAGCAAAGGAGAAGGAGGAAGAAAGGGAGGGAGGGAGGTGAAAAGAGAGGAGAAAAGGAAAATGCTGTTCAGCCTGGCAGAGAGTGTAGCAGTGCGTTGTTTCAGGTAGCAGGAAACCCTCTCTCAGATGATCTCCCTTCTCAGTGTAGCGCCCCCTTGTGGTCACAGGTGGCTGCTTAGCATGTCAGCAGCCCCTCGTTTCCCCCTGCTAGGAAGGAGTCACTTCTCGAAGTCCTTGGATGGCTTCTCAGAAAGAGTGAGAAATTTTCTTGCTCAGAAACACCTAGAAAGTGTCTTCTCGTATTTATCAGCCTGAACCAATTGCCAGGACCAGGAGACAAAATGGGAACAAAACCTTCTCATTAGCTTATTTCAGATCCTTATGAAGAGCCCTCGCAGATCCTTATGTAAAATGACGATATGTGATAGAGAAACAGATTGAAGAGAGAATTCACGGAAGAAAAAAAAGTCAAAGAGCTAGTGAATTTTTTAAAGTTAAGTAACATTCATGATTAAAACAGTTTAGGAGTTCCCGTCGTATCTCAGCGGTAAAGAACCCAACCAGTGTCTGTGCGGACGCAGGTTTGATCGTTGGCCTCATTCAGTGGGTTAATATCTAGCATGGCCGTGAGCTGCGGTGTAGGTCGCAGTGGCAGCTCGGATCCCTTGTTGCTGTCTCTGTGGGGTAGGCTGGCGGCTGCGGCTCCAATTCGACCCCTAGGCTGGGAACGTCCATAGGCTGCAGGTGAGGCCCTAAAAAAGACCATAAAAAGAAAACAATCTAATCATCGTAACAGCATGTTAAGCTATCAATTCAGTTAATTCTTTTTAACGCTTCCCATGGTAGAATTTGGAAATGGCTTACTTTAATACGTGCCAGTTGGAAACATAAATAAATGGCTCATGGCAGCACTTCTGTATCTAGAACCTTGGCGTAAATCATGTGTGCACAGGAATGTACGTACAGCGGTACTTCCAAAATGGCATATTAAATTGCAGAAAACATGAGAAGTACCGCACAGTAGGGGGTTGGTTAACTGACTTGTACGCATGTACCTGGTCGAGTACTGTGAGCCCTTCAGAATCACATTATAGGAGGATATTTGATCACATGGGAAAATGTCTCCGACTATCAAATTAAAAGCATTGCAAAGCAATTTATGATTCTTTTATGATCTTAGTTTTGTCTAAAGTCTTATGTAATCATAAAAGAAGAATGAATACATTTGGCTGCACACAATTTAAAAAAAAAAAAAAAAAGACAGATTCCGGGAGTTCCCGTCGTGGCGCAGCAGAAATGAATCCGACTAGGAACCGTGAGATTGCGGGTTCGCTCCCTGGCCTCGCTCAGTGGGTTAAGGATTCGGCGTTGCCATGAGCTATGGTGTAAGTCGCAGACGAGGCTCAGATCTGGCATGGCTGTGGCTGTGGTGTAGGCCAACAGCTGTAGCTCTGATTCGACCACTAGCCTGGGAACCTCCATATGCCATGGGTGTGGCCCTAAAAAGACCAAAAGACCAAAAAAAACCAAAACCCTTCTCTTTCGTAGTATACCATAAACAGTATCGAAATATCATTGGCATACTGGAAAAAATATTTAAAACACTAATAACAAAAGGATTATGCCCCTAATTTATAAAGAGCTCTTATAAGTCAATAAAACAGACAATCCAATGAAAATTGATGTAGAAAATAGTAATACATAGTTTATAAAAAGCAATTTTTTTTTGTCTTTTTAGGGCCGCACCCGTGGTATATGGAGGTTCTTAGGCTAGGAGTCAAACTGGAGCTCCAGCTGCCAGCCTTCGCCACAGCCACAACAGCTTGGGATCTGAGTAGGGTCTGTGACCTACACCACAGCTCCCAACAACGCTGGATCCTTAACCCACTGGGCGAGGTCAGGGATCAATCCTGCAACCTCATGGTTTCTAGTCAATTCATTTCTGCTGCACCATGACGGGAACTCCCAAAAGGAATTTTAGATGACTAATACAAATATAAATTTTATACTCCTATTCATTGAAAAATTAACCCTCTTCCTATCAACATCCATTTTAAATCTGTTTTGACTTGACTGATGTTATGACTAAGACATTTCGATGTTCACATATTGTGTTATAAAAACATTTCTTGGGAAAGAAATAGATTAGGTAGTAGGATTTTTCAGATTTGTAAGTACCAGGTTATGTTTCCATTAAGATTTTTGGTGATATAGTGATAACTACGTGTGTAAATGTGCAACCTCAGCATCACTGAGAAAATCGAGCATTTTACTTTATGATTTTTCTTTAAACAGTAGCATTTCTGTCTGTCTCACCACAACGTTATTCTAGCATGAGCTACTTGTTACTCTGACCACGTTTTATTGCCTTCTGTTATGATAAATCATGCACTCAAACGGTGCAGTTGTTTTTTGTTTTTTGTTTTTTTTTCTTTTTGGCATTGAGTCATGACTAGGAATGGCACTCTTAGTTGATCATGGTATGTTCGAGTTGTATAAACATGAAGCGCTGTGAAAGTAGCTGCCTTTAGTAGGTGTCCGTCTTCTCACCTGCCGCCCCCTTTATGTTAATTACAGTCTAAGTCGGAAAAGCGTAAGGAGGACACACATTCGATGTGCACGCAAGTAACCTAAGGGACCTTTTCCAGATCATTTCCTTCCTGCAAGATTTCCTTCCTGAAATCCCCCTCCAGGAAGCATCTTCACCCAGTATCACCACTGGAGTGAACACCGGGAGCTGACGGCACTGGAGGGGGGGGGGCTGCAGGAAGGCACTGAGGAGCACAGGTCTAACCAACACCCTGCCAGCACCCTCTCCTGCTGCCTCCAGACCGAACCAGGCCACTAGCAAGAGCTGTGAATATTCATTACACTCCTCTGTAGAGGCAGGTTTTTGTTGTTTTGGTTTTGGGGTGTTTTTTGGTTTTGTTTTGTTTTGTTTTTGTCTTTTTAGGGCCGCACCCACGGCATATGGAGGTTCCCAGGCTTGAGGTCTAATCGGAGCCGTAGCCGCCGGCCTACACCACAGCCACAGCAACGCGGGATCCGAGCCGCATCTGCGACCTACACCACTGCTCACGGCAACGCCGGATCCTTAACCCACTGAGTAAGGCCAGGGATCGAACTCGGGTCCTCATGGATGCTGGTTGGTTTTGTTAACCACCGAGCCACAACGAGAACTCCAGAAGCAGGCTTTTAAGTCTGAAAAGTGATTGTTTCTTAAAGTCACCGTTTGCGAGCAGCATCCACGTTAATGTATGACTTCAAGAAACTAAAGTCAAACGTATTCCCCAGCTTTTGTAATGCTGAGTTATTAGGAAGAGAAATAGATCAGGTGCAAATACATGTCAAGCCTAATAAGTGCTTTTGAAATCCTATTCTTAATGTATGTCAAGTGTCCGGCATGAGCCTGGTACATAATCATGAAATGATGTTTTCTCTCCCTTCCCTGGGGAGTCAGAACTGTAATCAGATGAAAGTCAAAGATAGGGGTTGTCAGTTCCAGGTGCACTTTGGATCAGAAAGAACCTTTAACATTTCGAAATTGTTCATCATCAGTAGCTGTTCTTGAATGTGTGTCCTTATAAATCCTCTTGTGTAACATCCTTGCTTCACAGGCAAAGAGCCTGAAGCCTGCCAAGTTTGCCTCCTTCCCCCAGGAGTCCGTAGGGAATGCCGGCCTCACCAAGGAGAGATTCTTTCCATCCTGCGCACACCCAGTGCCCGCCATGGAGCTGTCCCTCCGGCGGTGCTGGACTTCCTTCAAAGAGCCTCACTGAGACAGGCATCCTGGCTCCTTTCATGGTTTACACTGTTGCCGTGTTTGACCAGATCTTACTTTTTAAGGGATCAGTTGTAATTGTTTTCCAGTTATCTCATAGCCATACTGGGGTTTTGCTAGAATATCATAGGTGTCCCCTGTTTTCCTCTGTATCTCCTACAGAAGCTATACATACGGTTGGAATTTGGGAAATTCTTGTAGGACAAACATTGCTTGGTAATCCTTGTGGCGTATCTGAGGGATGGCATATCTTGGTTCCCTTCGAGATGAATGAGTAATCTGTGTACAGAGGCTTCTGTCATTAAATATGCTTTAAATTTTGTTGAACAAAGTTAAAATAGGTTTATGTACATAGAACTTTTCGGAGCTCTTAGATGCTCATGGACAACATGAATCTCCAAAAAAGAATTGCAGTAGGCAGCCTTCCTGAACTTACTGAAAATGTAACCCTCAGGAGTTCCTGTTGTGGCTCAATGGTTAACGAACCCAACTAGGATCCTTGAGGATGCGGGTTCAATCCCTGGCTTCCTTCAGTGGGTTAAGGATCCACTGTTGCCGTGAGCTGTGGCATAAGCCGGCAGCTGCAACTCCAACTTGACCCCTAGCCTGGGAACTTCCATATGCCTCGGGTGTGTCCCTAAAAAAGGCCAAAAAAAAGAGAAAAAAGAAAATGGAACTCTTTTTTCAGGGAGCATTTCAAAGGCCCTGTGTTCCAAAATTCGCTTTTGGAACGCTATAGAAAAGAATGTTAGACTGCACCTTTGGCTGGTCCTTTCAAATACACATTATTGTCTGAGTTTTTGAGTGATCTGGGGAACCATTCAAAACTGAGATCATTGTCAGCATCTGAAGCAAAGCTGTACTGGGTTATTTATTTTTTTTTTAAAGAAGTTCTGCATGTTCTCAACGGTAGATGTAAAGGAAGAAAAGTTAGCACATTCGCTACCTAAGATAAAAGCCCAGCCTGTCCCCTGACCAGGCAATAAGCTACCCCAGTCTTGGACGACAGTGGATCCAGGGATGGAGAAGACAATAGGCATCTTCACAGCAAGCTGAAACATCCCCAGATGTCTCACTGGATCTGCTCAAATGCCTAAACGCTTGATCAAAGCCCCGATGTTCTATGTCAAAAAGCAGTTTTGAAATAGCCTTGACCTGAGAGATTTTGAAGGTGCATTATCAACTTTGTACCTCTTCTTTTAGGAATAAAAAAATTTTTTTTTAACCTAACAGAAGAAAGCAACCATTTCAGTAGAGTTCCACAGACTGCTTACTTTTGAACAAGATTAAATCCTGAAAGGCCCATCAGAATTACTTAACCTGTTAGCAGGAGTCATTTTGTTTTCCTTTATCTTCAAAGTAATTGCAGTTTGAGTTTTGAGAGCAGTGAATGTGGAGCTCATCTCTTTGACTAAGAGGCTCAGTTGCTTCGTAAAGTTACAGTTGCAAGGTAGTTGTCAGATTATAGCACCATCATAATAGGCGACAACTGTGTGAACTAGAGAATTGCTACACTGAGGATCTGGACAAGGTCATATATAAAACATACGGGTCCCAAAGAGAGAGGTTCACAAGTCACCTAACTTGGCAAGTTAGTCTACAGACCAAGGTAAAGCTCAGCGGTGATCATTTCTAAACTACAACCCCCACATGTATACTTGAAGTTTATCCAGATAATTTATAGTGGTCAGATTCACAGAGGCTTTTTTTGTTGTTGCTCTCTTTATTTGAATAGTTTTGCCTCTATTTATTGACTGAAGATTTGGTTATGTCATTACTTCTTTGCTTGATTTTTTTTTTTGTCTTTTTAAGGCTCTCCCATGGCAAATGGAGGTTCCCAGGCTAGGGGTCCAATTGGGGTTGTAGCCGTCGGCCTATGCTACAGCCACAGCAACGAAGGGTATGAGCCATGTCTGCAACCTACACCACAGCTCATGGCAACGCCGGATCCTTAACTCACTGAAGGAGGCCAGAGATTGAACCTCCAACCTCATGGTTCCTAGTTGGATTCATTTCCGCTGAGCCACGACAGAACTCCTGGTTATGTCATTATTTCTTAATTTTCTCCCTCTTAGGTTATATGAAAATGCTATTAATTTATCTGTAAAACCAAGGAATTGTGTGTCAGAATTTATGCTAAGAAGCTACAAATGACATTCACTCTGTCTTATTTTCTTTACGGTACATATTAACCTGCTCTTCTGGTAAAAACATGGGCACTAACATTTTTAAAACAGCACATTAGGTCTTTATTTTGCCCCTCTTAGAGATATTTGAGTTGAAGAGGAATAACTCAGGAAATTTTTTCTGTTTTTGAAGCTTCCTTTATAATAACTCTTAGGAGGGGCCGAGCCTTCATGAGTCAATCATGAAATATCACAAAATGGATTCAGTATTCTAAATTTGATGGAGTCTATAGATACCAAAGATAAACGTTGTGTATTTTACAATTTACTCAAAGTTCAACCTGGTACCTAAATAAATTTTCCTCCACCACAACTCTTTAATAGCCATAAACAGTCAGAACTCAGCCAGAAAAACTATATGGAGGACTTAAGGATGGAAATCAAAAAAGGTGCTTCTCCCACAAGTTGTCCTTAGGCATGAAGGGCCTGGCAAGCTTGGAAGCTGGAATTTTGAAGGATTGTGGTTGTAACAACCAAGAGAGTATCCAAGTCAGGGCAACAGGGAGCTGTGTGAGAAAAGGCATTTGTAATAACTAGAAGAGAAAAACAAACGCATGGAGAACTAGGGAAAGAAGGAAAGCTGACCTGTGTTTGTTTGTTTGTTTGTTTTTGTCTTTTTGCTTTTATGTAGAGCCGCACCCGCGGCATATGGAGGTTCCCAAGCTAGGGGTCTAACAGGAGCTGTAGCCGCCGGCCTGTGCCACAGCCACAGCAACACCCGATCCGAGCCGCGTCTGCAACCTACACCACAGCTCACGGCAACTCCAGATCCTTAACCCACTGAACAAGGCCAGGGATCGAACCCACAACCTCACAGTTCTTAGTCGGATTCGTTAACCACTGAGCCACAAAGGGAACTCTGACCTGTGTTTGTTTCTGAAGCTTAAACTGAAGGTATGTAGTGGGCCTGCTTATTCATAGAGTGTAACCTGGAATCCTGCATCTTTTGCAAAGTGTACCTTGTGCTTTAACGACTGCCAGATGTGGCTTTGAAATGCCTGGTCACGGAGGAAGTGTGCGCCAGAGGGGACCGCGGTGGAATGAAGATGGCATTATATAACATCTGCTTAAACGTGGCGAGCTGTGTTTACATCCACTCCCTCTCAAAACCCCTCCATCGACAGTAAGGGTTAAAAAAAAATCGGAGACACCCCCAAGGACAAATAGAGCCACAGCAGTAACATTAGGCGTCAACCTAATTTTGGAAGTAAATGGACGTATGGTCCGTCCCCAAGCTCGGGGGGAAAGCTGACATCTAAGTGCTTGCAGAGAGGAGGGTAGAAAAGCAAGTCAGGTCGCCCAGCCATGCATGGGCTGTAGAGATGCGAGATGCGAAGGGCCGTGTTCCTCTGTGGGGCAGGGGTTAGGAGTGGTGCTGACGGAGGAGACAGGCTGAAAAATCTATATAAAGAGCAATTGTATATACACGCACGTCTTCTCTCGACCTCACAAAGGCAGCTTCCTCCGTCTCATTCGGGTAGAAGATAAAGTTTTCCCTGAAGAAACTGAGCCAGAGGAGCTCTAGGCTCGGGGACCCGGGGCAGCGGCGGCAGCTGCGGAGGTGGTCGGGCATCATGCTGAAACCAAGTAAATGAAGTGAAAGTCTAGATAGTAAAGACACCCCCCCCAGCCCCCTCCACCCAGAAATCTGGCAGCAAAGAGAAAGCGGGTGAAGACACGGACGTGCCCAGGGTCCCCCACAGGTGGTTGGTCGCCAGCTGATCACCCCATAATGAGGTCCACCACCCAGAAAGCACATGTTTTAGCGCCTTTCAGTGCGTGGATGGCCCGGAGTCCCCAGACACAGGAGCAAGACTCCTGGCTCCCAAGGCCGAGACTGAGACGAATGGAAAATAGACGATGTAGGGGTCACAGATACATGCAGGGAGCAGCATGCGAAGAAAAAACCATGATTCCTCTACACGAAAGGGAGGACGAGATGATGCTTTGTTAAAAACAAGAGCCACGTGGCTTTAAAAGAGAACACGGTTCAGAGAAGGAGGATGAGCCCTTGAAAAACGTGACAGCAAAATAAAAGATTCAATATCAGGCTTGGAAGATGAAGTTGAAAACTTTCAGTCACTCAGTAAACATGGCTGAGTGGCTGCTGCATCCTTGGTATCTAGAGGAGGACCGTTCCAGGCCGAGAGAACAGCCAGTGCAACGGCGAGATAGGAGGCCTGTGCGGGGTAGAGCAGAGCCCCCCGTGCGGCTAGAGCTCAGGAGCCGTCGGCAGGAGCTGCTGGCTGTGGTGACAGTACCAGATCACATGGGCCTTCGGCAGAGGATCTTTGGCTTTCACTTTGGCAGTGTTGGAGTCCTGAGGCAGTTTTAAGCAGAGAAGTGACTTGATCTGACTTTGGTCTTTTATTTTTGTTTTTGTTTTTTGCTTTTTATGGCTGCTCCTGCAGCATATGGAGATTCCCAGGCTAGGGGTCGAAGTGGAGCTGAAGCTGCCGGCCTGCGCCACAGCCACAGCAACGCGGGATCCGAGCCGCATCTGCAACCTACACCACAGCTCACGGCAATGCCGGATCCTTAACCCACTGAGCAAGGACAGGGATCAAACCCGCGTCGTTAACCACCGAGCCATGACGGGAACTCCCAGGTGCTCTTTTTATGCCTCAGCTGTGTCCTCCAACTCTGCCGCTCTGTTTTCCTCTCTCCTCTGATGAACCTAAGAAATGACTTGCTGGCCCTCCTGTCTGTCACTCTGCTCCCTGCCACGTGTCTTCTGATAACTTCCTCTCCCAGATCCCAGTACGTCTCCTTCAGTTTTCAGCCTCCCCTGCCCTGCACCATGTCCGAACACATGCACAGGATCTGGTTGGTTCCACCTTTAGGGTTCGTTTTGTTTAACGAAGGCCCCTCTTCATATTTTTGTTTGTTTGTTTGTTTGCTTTTGCTGAATGTCTCTAGGTGTATTCAAATCAGCGTGAAGCACTTGCTTATTGAATGTACCCTTTAATTTTTCCCGGACACTCTGTTGTCAGGCAGAGTCCTCTGTGGAGATAGCCTTTGTATGACTTGAAAAATCCTACAATTTAAGCTCTTGAAACAAAGAGGGAAATTGGAAAATCTGAATTCCAAGCTTCAGACCCTTGGTAAGAAAATCAACAACCCTCCCTGCTCACAAACACACAGACTTCTATGGTGGTGTATCTGTTTAATCCCTACATGCTTAGATTATAAAGGAAAACATGTGAATTTTTTCCTTCACAGGATCATTTGCCTCTGTGGTTTTTCACTGCTACTTTTTCTCTGGTGTTAGAAAATAAATAAAGCCTGAAATACTTCTGATAAAGAGGATGATGTAGCTGCCGGCTCGTGAAATTCCTTTCCCCCAAATTTTCTGGAATTACCAAACGTGTAAAAACAACATTTTAAATGTTATTATTAAAATGTTCCTTCTTCAGTGTAAAAAAAGAACATGCCATCAACCCCGAAACCAAGAAAACATCTCAGCCTCATACTGTAAACTTGGAGAAGTGCCATCCAGAAAATGAAATGGACTAAATTGAAAGTGCTAAAAAAAAAAAAAATTATTTCCTAGAAGAGAAGACTGGAACATGGAAAAGCACAAGGAGGGAATTCTAAAAGTCTTGCCACTCCTGAAGGTCCTGGCATTAAGTATAAAGGCTTGGACTCAACCACCCGCAATGGGGCCCTTTCTCCCATCAAGACCTCTTCCTCGCAAGCAAAAAGAGTCTTTCCTGCCTTCGGTATGTCACCAAGTGGGCAAGGAAGAGGAGAAGCCTCTGCTAGGAGTAATTATTACAACCAAACCAAGAAAAAAGCTCCACAAGATACAGGGAAAGGCTGCGCGTCCCCAGCGAAGCCACAAGCCTACGATACACCCTACCCAGTGAAGCAAAGCTCTGATGCATTGGTTTCACAGGCATTTAGGAAGGAAGCCAGTGGCAGCTGCCCAAAGCCCCAGCCCCCTTTCCACCCGTCCTGGGCAGCAGTAAAGACTGGATGAGGCACATCCGTCATGGACCTCCAGTCCAGGTTCTCAGGGGAAGAAGAATCCCCAGTCTAACGCTGCTGAGGGCAAACGGCACAGTGAGGAGGAGGGTCCCTAGTCATCGAAGGATTTTCTGAGGCAGGAAACCTGCATGTACAAAGGAGAAGGTGACCCAGCCTAGTAACGACCAAGAAAGGGTAGATTTCAGATAGTCCTGGGAATCAGTGCTTACTGAGTTCCAGAGACCCAGCAGGCGCTATGTTAAGTGCTGTGTGTGTGTTGGCTCCTTTCATCCTCGCGCCACCACAGCCCAGCGCACCCCCGTTGTCAGCATCATCATGGGGATCAGAGAGCGGAGGCAGAGAGGGCCTGAGGGGTGTACCCGGCTGCTCAGCAGGGGCCGGGACTTGAACACAGTCTGGTCCAGAGTCTGTTCTTAACTACTCTGCTCTTGGACCCCCCAGAATGGACATTTTAGGCAAGTGCTTTGTACTCTCAAGGAAATCGAACGGAATAGAAATTTCCTGGCCATGCCCCCTTTCTTGGAAGTTACTGGAGGGAAGGAAACCAAGAGACAGAAAGACATAAGCTATCATGGAGGAGTAGTTTTGAAACTCCTCAGGCTAGGAGCCATGCAGTGCAACTCGTGCAGAGCATAGGACATGGGGAATATCGGAGAAAAAGATTTAACTGTTGGCCTTGACCCTGGGAGACATTATTGCTGATCGTTGGAGGGGTCTGGTAGAACATTTTGGCAAAAATGAGCAGTAAGAGTTTAGAAAATAAAGCAGGTTTTTAAAATGAGATGGTTATTAGCTGCAAATTAAAAACTAAGTTTACGTGACAATGTGTAGGAATGGTAGTCACGTTATGGTCCTCAGCACGGTGGTGAGTCAAATTTGTAGATAATATATAATATAAAGTGTGTGTATGTATATATATATATATAAATTATGTAATATATAATATATTTAATACAGATATGATAATGAAAACACTACTTTTTTTCTTGCCATGATATTTACTTGCTAGGCATAGGTAATATTTTTTTAGGAAATCGGAACATACAAGAAACTTTGGATTTTTAGCTATTGTGATTTTTGTTTCCAGCTGCTATTACTCTTTTTGTCTGCTTTGTTTTGGAGTGTAGTTGACTTACAATGTTATGTTGGTTTCAGGTGTACAGCAAAGTGAATCAGTCATACGTATACTCATTCTTTTTTCAGATTCTTTTCCCGTATAGGTTATTACAGAGTACTGAGTAGATGTCCTTGTGCCATACAGTAGGTCCTTGTTACTTATCATATATCTAGTTGTGTAAACACTACTGACTTTTTAAATGTTGATGTAATTGTTATTGGGATGAGAGAGGAGAGACCACTGTGATGGTAAGAGAGCTAAATCACTAACTGGAGTTCCTGTCATGGCGCAGTGGAAACGAATCTGACTAGGAACCATGAGGTTGCAGATTTGATCCCTGGCTCCACTCGGTGGGTTAAGGATCCGGTGTTGCCATGAGCTGTGGTGTAGGTCCCAGATGCAGCTTGGATCTTGTGTTACTATGGCTGTGGCGTAGGCCAGCAACTGTAGCTCCAATTAGATTCCTAGTCTGGGAATCTCCATGTGCCATGGGTACGGCCCTAAAAAAGGAAAAAAAAAGAATCAACTTATAGATGTTGGAAGTTCCCAGGCTAGGGTTCGAATTGGAGCTACAGCCTCCAGCCTACGCCACAGCCTATGCCTCAGCCACGCAGGATCCGAGCCACATTTGCAACCTACACCACAGCTCACGGCAACGCCAGATCCCCGGCCTCACTCAGTGAGAACCACATCCTCATGAATAATAGTCTGATTCGTTTCCACTGTGCCACGACAGGAACTCCTTCGCTTTTTTATAGGACTGTTATGCTCTTTGACTTTTCAACTATATAAAACCTAAATAAACCGAGGAAGCAAATGAAATCTTAAAGCTTGTCAAAAAAAGCTACCCCTTAAAAAGCACTTAGTTACAGATTTTTTCAAATTACTGAAAAATCTAACCGAAATATTTTAACAAAACATCTATGATAAACACTTCTTGAAAATTAAAGATCGATTTCCTGTATAGATGCAGTTCCAAGGAATCTTCGTTTCATTTCTGTTTAAAAAAAAAAAAGCAACGAACAATATGAAACTTCAGAAAACGTGTTTTCTTTAAGAAATCACATCCCAGACTTCCACCCTCTAATTGTGGGTTTTTCAAGATGCTAAAGAAAGGACCTTTATTTTAGGGCTTGGGTGGAGGCCTGACAGAGCCGCGTGCCTGATGGATTTGGCTGTGAGACCGGAGCTGCTTTCACTAAAAAGGGTTACTCTGCTGATGCAAGAGTGACGACAGCCTTTCCCTGCCTCTCTGTACATTCTCTTCATATGTGAGCTCCAGGTTCATCACCAGTTGCTCCCGTGTCGTGTTTCGCTCACATATTGTGGCGTCTCCTGACCCTCTGGCTCCGCTGGGGGTTCCTGGACGACCCGCTCGTGTTGGTGCTGCAGGCTGGAAAGGCAGGGCACAGCGAGCACGGGAACACGTATTTTAAGAGTCTTGGTGAAGACCAGCTCGAAGTGGCTACATGAAAGGGGCGCCCCATGAGTTTTTCTGAGAGAAATTGGTGGGTGGCATGGGAACGTAAGGAGAAATGAAAGGACCCAAGGGAGCCTGGAGAACCCACCCTGAGGTGTGGGAACTAGAGGCTGAATACCTTGGTTCCCTAAGGAGAGAAGCAGTGCCGTCAGCCTAAGAATTGGAACAGTCTTACGTGGCAGCAGCATCTATCAACTGGAGCATAGTGGCGGCGTCTGCGAGGGGTTTACTGGAGAAAACAATGAGGTGGTTGGGGTCTTGGGACTGTAGTCAGAAAAGAAAAGAAAGGGATTGGTACTGTAGAAGAAAAAAAGGGTAAGTTTAGTGGGAGAGAGTATGTTTGGGGAAGAGCCAGTAATGAGTTGAAGATGACACCAAAAATCTTTTTATTCAAGAGATTGAGAAGTATGGGAACCTGGACAAAGGATCCTGAAAAAAATGTATGTGTGTGTGTGTATACACACACACTGACCATGCTTGGATAAAAGCAGGCATTGAGGAGTACCCATTGTGGCACAGTGGTTAACGAATCTGACTAGGAACCATGAGGTTGCAGGTTCGATCCATGGCCTTGC
Organism: Catagonus wagneri; assembly: GCA_004024745.2. NCBI lineage: Eukaryota > Metazoa > Chordata > Mammalia > Artiodactyla > Tayassuidae > Catagonus > Catagonus wagneri. Next base: position 308,794 of record PVHT020001178.1, on the reverse strand, counting down.
ACAGTGGGTTAGGGATCTGGCATTGCCCGTGAGCTGTGGTGTAGGTTGCAGACGTGGCTTGGATCTGGTGTTGCTGTGGTGGCTCTGGCGTAGGCCAACATCAACAGCTCCGATTAGACCCCTAGCCTGGGAACCTCCATATGCCACGGGTGCGGCCCTAAAAAGCAAAAAAAAAAAAAAAAAAAAAAAGCAGGCATTGAAACCTTTTTAGAATGTCTAATTGATTTCTGGGCACTGAAAAAAATTAACCAAGATTCACAGGATATTAGTCACCTGTTTTTTACCTGTTCCTCAGGAACACATCTACATCCTTGGTAGTTTACCTGGCACCTGGGAGAGGAGCTTCACAGAAATGTGTTTAAATCCATTCATACATCCAATATGACATTACACTGGTGGCCAGTGTGTATAATCTAGGTAAAGCTGGGTTTCATAAAAGAATGATGGATGGTGATGTCTTTGGTTTCTGACTCATCTTGCTGCCTTTCAACGTTCTTAAAATATTTATCCAAAGATACCGGTATTTTGACTTTCTTCTTTTCATGACCGTAAAGTTAGAACAGGGCTCTGCTTCCAACTCAGCCCACATTCCATTGAAGATAATGAACAGCTAAACCCTGAATCAAGATGACCCCTAGCGCCATCTGTTGGTGACAGACAGAATTGGCCTGCTTTGGCTCTGGCAGATGCTGTGACACACGCTAAGTCCCCAGTTGAGCTTATAAGTAAAGGAGTTTCTGTGATTTCAAAGTGACCTTAGCCAGCCAGCAACATTTGCCTTTTTTTCCCCTCTATTGTGAAGGTGTGGCGGGGCACCCTGGCGCGCATGCGGTACAAGAGGACCAAGGCAGCTCTGACGATTATCCGGTACTACCGTCGCTACAAAGTGAAGTCCTACATCCACGAGGTGGCCAGACGCTTCCACGGCATCAGGACCATGAGGGACTACGGCAAGCATGTGAAGTGGCCAACCCCACCTAAAGTTCTCTGCCGTTTTGAGGAGGCCCTGCAGGCAATTTTTAATAGGTAAGGACTGTTGGTATGGGCTGCGCCTATTTATGGCAGCACGCTTAGTATATAAAGTCACAAACCCAAGACCGTGGTATTGACTCTGCTCTTTGCTGTGTGACTTTTGCTTTTACCTTGTCTCCACCTTCGTGGATGTCCCTTTCAAAGGGTGTCTGCTTACTCCTGCCAATAATGAAACCGTCCATTTCTTTTTCCTGTAGCGGTAGGCAGCAGCATGCCACAAGGTCTGGATCTAGCCATATTTAAGTTAAGCTATTAGTATGATGTTTCTACTTTTTTTTTTTTCTTTTTAGGACTGCCCCTGCAGCGTATGGAGTTCCCAGGCTAGGGATCAAATCAGAGCTGTAGCTGAGGCCTACCCCACAGCCACGGTGATGCCAAATCCGAGCCACATCTGTGACCTGCACCATAGCTTGTGGTAACACTGTATCCATAACCCACTGAGCAAGGCCAGGGAGCAAACCTGCATGTTCATGGATACTAGCCAGGTTCCTAACCCAATGAGCCACAACGGGAACTCCTCTACTTTCTTTTATTAGCAAAAACTGTTTATTAACATCACCACACATAATTTACACTAGGCAGTCTGCTGTCCTCTCAGAGTGGTAGGGCTCTGTGTCCACACCGACATTCACAAGGGGTTTATAAAACACGCGGATGCCTAAATCCCAATTCTGAAAAGTCCTGTTTAGTGGAGCTGGAGAGTGGGACCCAAGTCGAGGTCTTTATTAAATTCCCCATGTGATTTTACAGTAAAAGGGAGAAAACAGTTATAGAGAAAGCTGTTTTGTTGTGTGTTTTTTTTTTAATACTCTCAGGGTATCTTTTTTAATTGAAGTACGGTTGCTTTACAATGTTTCAGGTGTATAGCAAAGTGATTCAGTTATACCCGTATACATATATATGTATTCTTTTTCAGATTCTTTTCTATTATATGTTATTACAAGCTTTGACTCTAGTTCCCTGTGCTCTAAATAGATCCTTGTTGTCTGTCAGTTTTATATATTGTAGTTTGTATTGTCAATCCCAAACTCCTAATTTATCCCTCCCCCCTTCCACTTTCCCTTTTGGTGACCGTAAATTTGTTTTCTATGTCTGTTTGTCTCTTTCTGTTCTGTATATATATATATATATTTTTTTTTTTTTTGCCACACCCATGGCATGTGGTATTTCCTAGGCTAGGGATCAAACCCATGCCACCGCAGTGATCCAAGCCCCTGCAGTGACAATGTCAGATCCTTGACCCACCGAGCTACCAGGACTCCCTCTTTCTGTTTGTTTGGTTTTTTTCGTTTTCATTTTGTTGAAGTATAGTTGACTTACAAGAGAAAGCTATTTTTTTTAATAAGTGAACACCCATGTGACATTTGATATGTTTCCAACTAATCTTCACTATCTTATAAACTGCCCTTAATCTGACTTTGTAGTTATTCATAGATCCTTTCTCCTCATTTTTTGAGCTTATTTGCTGCCAGTGTGCACCAGATATATTTTGCTATGTCTTAGATACAGCCATCTAGTCGCATACACTAAGCTGATGGTTCTGAAATGTGGTCGTTTGGTGTCATGATATTCACAAGGAACATCGTGAACTAATTGATGTATTGAACGTAAACTGGTAGCAGATATCAAAAGGTAAAGAAAAATGCATGGGAGAAAAACTCTTTAATACATATCCCACTTGCATTAAAAAAAAAAAAGATTGTCCATAAAAAGAAAAAAATAGAACAAGAGAGAATTATTGAGAGCAAAAGTACCTCAACCTTCCATTCTCCAGTATAAAACTATAAATATTAGTTGTAAATCTTGGCAGCCATTTTAGTACATAGATAAATTTTAAATTTTTTTCCTGAATTTTTTTTTTTAATGCCCGTACCCACAGTATATGGAAATTCCCAGGCCAGGGATCAAGTCCAGCCACATCTGAAACCTACACCACAGCTGCGTCAATGCCAGATCCTTAACCCACTGCACCGGCCCGGGGATCCAGCCCACACCTCTGCAGCCACCTGAGCCACTGCAGTCGGATTCTTAACTCACTGCTCCACAGTAGGAGCTCCAATTATTTTCATGAATTATATCATCCGTCACCTGTATTTTTGACATAATCTAAAAAGTAATTAAGTAATCCATGGAAACATGCTCATTTTTTTAAGTGACATAACTTAAAAATGTATAGGATATAAAGTTGAAATCCTCCACGCCTCCTCTTTTGTCTTCCCATTTCTTTCTTTCCCTTAAGATAACCACTCATTACCAGTTAGTTTGTATCCTTCTGACTCTTTGTCTCTGCATTTACCAACACATACACACACATAAGAGACGGCATGATATAGTGGTTAAGAACACAAACCCTGGAGCCTGGGTTCATATTCAAGCTCTGCCACTGACTAGCTGTGTGATCTCGGACAGATGAATTCCTCTGTCTGTGCCGCAGGCCATAATCATAGCACCTGCTCCTAGGGTCGTATTATAAGTAAATATATATAAACATCTCAGTGCCTCACACATAGTAAGTGCTATGGAAATGTTTGCTCACGCTGAGTGTGTATGAATTTGAGTTTCTTTGACTCTCTTTTTCCCACAAGTGGGATTATATATATATATATATATATATATATATATATATATTTACTTAAACTTAAGTCTTAGAGACCTATCCCTCACAATAAATAAAGATCTACGTGATATTCTTAATGGCATCAATGAATTACTATGGGTTTTTTTATGGGGGGAGGGGTTCGTTTGTTTGGCCACCTGGCAGCACATGGAAGTTCCCGGGCCAGGGATCGAACCTTTGCGACCTTTGCCACAGTTGCAGCAACACCAGATCCTTAACCCGCTAACCACACGGGAATTTCCAATTATTGTTGATCTTGATTGTGTTGCACTGTGGCCGGTGTAGTCTTCTTCTTAGACCTGGAGGTTTTATATATGGCTTAGACTGGACTCATTTTGGTAAAATTTATTTACTCAGCGTCTGCTCTGTCACAGGCACTGACCTAGGTTCCGGGGATACAGTGACAAACAAGAAAGATGCAAAAGACAGTCCCAGTCTCTCGGGGCTTAGAGTCAAGGAGCATTTTGAAAATAAAACATCTGCTCTGTGTGTTGATTGCACACATGCGCACGCGCTCTCTCTCTCCCTCTCCCCCTCTCTCTCTCCCTCTCCCCCCCCCCTCTCTCTCTCTCTCTCTCTCAATGAATCTTGCCAGTTGTGTTAATCTAGTTCAAAGGCAAACTTTTTAAAGGGCCAGATAGTAAATATTTTAGGCTCTGTGGGCTACATATGGTCTTTGTCCCATATGTTACTTCGTTTTGTTGAACACGTAAAAACTATTCTTAGCTCCACAGGCTGGATTTGGCACAGGCTATAGTTTACCCACCCCTGGTCTAGCCTCTGTATCTTGTTTCATTGACCCTTGAGTGTTTGATCTGTGGAATCCTGAGGATTTTTTGCTCTGATTGTGGGGTCGTGTTTTCCCCAACATCTCCATGTGTGTCTAATCATGTTCAAGCTTGCTCGAGTTCATTGCAATAATTCTTTCTCATTCTGGGAAGGCTGGGAGCCACCTCATATGTAACTTCTTCATGTCGTCTAGGCTGCAGGCTTTTCATGCTGCAGCTGTTGTCAGCTCCACGTATTTATAGACGGTCGTTCACTTGGTCAGGGTGAGAAGCATGCGCCACCCTCCCTGTGCCGTGTGGGTCGGGTCCCCAGTTCCCCGGCACAGTGCTTTGCTGTGGCCTCTGGAGTCGGTCACCTGTGGGCTCTGTCCTGGCCACTGTGGGCGGTGATGGGGGACAGGCTGACCAGGCACCCAGGCTGAGAACAGACCGGCAGACAGAGCAAGGACCTCTCCCCACTGAGGAGAAATTTGGGGCCAAAGGGCTAGTTAGGACCCAGGCTCAGCAGGCCGCTTAATGTTATACTGCCTGCCCATCACTCATGTCCTTGACTTTGACCCCAATGCCTGTCGCTCTTCCAGCCTCTTCGGGGTGATCTTAGGACATTCTGTCTCCATTGGCCTCCAACCTCCCTGCCTCAAGCTCCTCGGGCAGAAACAAGGGCATAAGTATCATGTCAGACCAGGATGCTGCTAAGAGCATCAAAGACTTTGTACTGCTTTTCTCAGTCAGGAATAGATTACTTTTGGTTTTTGTTTGCGGTTGCTTAGACCAGAGAACCCGGGAGTCATTTTTAAATCCTCTTGCTCTCTGGCCCCCACATCTAGGCCATCAGCAGATCCTGCCAGCACTTCCTTCAGAGCATATCCAGAGCCCACACCTCTCTCCCCCTCCACCGCCACCTCCCTGAGCCAGGCCACCATCCTCTCCTCTGTGCCTTATGGAAATAGCCTCCTAACTGGCATGCTGTTCCCAGCCCCCCGCAGCCTTTCTCCACACAGCAGTCCGAACCATCCCATAAAGTGGGAAGCAGGTCACCTCCCTTCGTTGTTCAGAACTTTCCAACAGGAGTTCCCATTGTGGCTCAGTGAGTTAAGAACCAGTGTTGTCTCTGTGAGGATGCAGGTTCGACCCCTGGCCTAGCTCAGTGGGTTAAGGATCCAGCCTTGGTCACAGATGCAGTTCAGACCCTCTGTTGCTGTGGCTGTGCTGTGGCTGCAGCTCAGATTTGACCCCTGGCCTAGTAACTTCCATATGCAGCCAAAAAAAAAAAAAAAGCTTTTTCCAGTGACTCAGAGTAAAGGCCAAATCCTGGGAATGGCCTTGTGGCCTCCCTGGCCCTCCCTCTGCCGCCCCCTCCTGTTGCTCTTCCCAGTGTTCCTGCTTTAGCTTCACGTGTCTGTACAGCCGGCTCCTCCACTTCCTGCTCGTATGTGCTTCTTAAGGCTGCCTCCCGGCCCGCCCCCTGCAACTCACACCTGCTCCCTGTCCCTTCCCTCTGCTGCACTGCTGTCCCCCTTCCTCCGCCTCATTTTTTTCCATAGCACTGACCACATCATATGTACTGTGCATTTACTTGGGGCTTATTTCTTGTGTTTTTCTCAAGTTTTATTGAAGTATAGTTAATTTACAAGGCTGTGATAATTTCTGCTGTACAACAAAGTGCCTTAGTCATGCGTATACACATATCCTTTCTCTCTGATTCTTTTCCCACATAGATTATCACACAGTACTGGGTAGAGTTCTCTGTGCTGTACAGCAGGTCCCTCCTGGCCACTCATTTCATATACCGCAGTGTGCATATGCCAATCCCAAACCCCCAGTTCATCCCCCCACTCCCCTATCAGTCCCTTTTGGTAACCATAAGTTTTTCTAAGTCTGTGAGTGTCTTTCTGTTCTACAAATAAGTTCATTTGTATCCCCCCCCTTTTTTTTTTATTCCACCTATAGGTGATATCATATGATATTTGTTTTTCACTTTCTAACTTCACTTAGTATGAGAGTCTCTAGTTCCATCCCTGTTGCTGCAAATGGCATTATTCTTTTTTATGGCTGAGTAGTATTCCGTTGTATATATGTACCACATCTACTTAAGCCATTCATCTGTCGATGGACATTTAGGTTGTTTCCATGTCTTGGCTATTGTAAATAGTGCCACAGTGAACATACAGGTGCATGTATCTTTTTGAATTATCGTGTTTCCAATGCCTTGCAGAAAGAACCTGCATCTGTTTGATTACTGCAGTGACCCACTCCCTAGAACAGCATTGCAGCTTATCATATGCCTAGAAAGCATCTGTTGGATTGATGAGTGATGAATCCAAAGTTGCTATGTCTTAACCGTAGATGCCACAAGAGGCCCTCTATCACTCAAGTCTGGTTGCTTCCAAAGCACACAAACAAAGCAAGTTCTGTAGAAATCTCTGTCCACATAAACCGTGTAGTTTTCTTTTCTTTTCTTTTTTTTGGATGTGCCCAAGGCATGTGGAAGTTCACGGGCCAGGAATCAAACCTGCTGCACAGCAGCATCCCAAGCTGCAGCAGTGACAACAATGGATCCTTAATCTACTGTACCAGAAGGGAACTCCTAACTGTGTTATTTTCACAAGTTCTGTGTATGTTTTGGAGACATTTTTCCTTTTTGAGGGTACCATGCAAGTAGTTAATTCTACTGAATGGCAGCATTCCCCATTATTTGGGGGAATGAATGGCTTGGTGTTTCTAAAGGGAACACACTGTGTTTATTTACTTATAGATGGAGAGCGTCCCAGCTCATCAAGACCATACCTGCTTCAGACCTGCCCCAAGTCAGGGCAAAGGTGGCAGCCGTGGAAATGTTGAAGGGCCAAAGGGCTGACCTTGGACTCCAGAGGGCCTGGGAGGGCAACTATCTCGCTTCGGTAAGTCCAGAAGCACAAAGTGGAATCTGCTCACTAAATCAAAAACAGAGAATTTTTTCCTCCAAGAGTTTATAGAAAGGCTAAGATGCCTTCCAAAACCAAACTTCTGCAGGAGATACTAAACTGAAACATTGTATTGCTCCTAAGTGTACAGTATGTGATGTTCCCCTCGCTTTAAAAAAGACTCCTCTGCCTCATATCCATAGGTATTAGGTACATTCGATAATCTGGCTTTGATCATTTAAACCTCCCCTGGCGTAATTCAACAGCTTTGTAAAATTACCACCTTTGTATCAGTTATTCGCAAAGCTGTATTGCATCCTCTCTCTCCTTCGTTATTTTTAAAATGTTATGGGGCCTTTGGTGTTAAAATAACCCTTTAGTAGCTTATCACCTGAGATGGGGAGCTGACCATCCGTGTGCAAGTAGAGTTATAGTTACAAAGCCGTCTGCTGAGACGGTGCCTTTTCATCCAAAATGCTAAGCCTACTCATTTTATCGCATTTCCTTTCTCCTTCAGAAGCCAGACACGCCTCAGACGTCAGGCACTTTTGTCCCTGTCGCGAATGAACTGAAACGGAAGGACAAATACATGAACGTCCTTTTCTCCTGTCACGTCCGCAAGGTAAGGCAACCTTGGAACAGGCCTCCTTGGACAAAAAGCCTGTTTCTGCTGAAACTGGCAGCTCTGACCCCACTCAGACGTAACAGTAGGGACCTAACTGACCACGTCCTCCGTGAGCTCCACCTGTGTGGTGACACGTGTGAAGTGGCCAGGGTGACTGCAACTTTAGGGTTAGGCTATGAAGCTTTCCCAAGGGAAATGAATATTGTGGGAAACAATATCTCTTTTTAAAAATTTATTTCAGTTGATTTACAAAATGTTCGGTCCACCGTGTCTTAAAACAGAAAAACCTTTATTGTAGTTGCTCTACAGTGTTCTGTCCGCCATATCTTCTTAAAACAGGAGAAGGGGAACCTCTTTAAGGTCAAGGGTTTGTGCTTCATTGCATGTATCTTTCAGAGCACCTGCTGGTCTGTCTTGGATTTAATGGTCATTTGGTATTTTTTGTATATTTTGAATTTAAAAAAACAGAGCAGGGGGAGGAAGTACCTGGCTTGGAAAGGGGAGAAGGCCGTAGTGAGCCTTGGAGGTGGGGGTGGGGGAGTCACTAGCTATGAATACATTTGCTTATCTGAAGCAGGATGTGCGAGGACTGTATTTTTACCTGGAGATGAGAGCAAGGGAGCAAGTGGAAATAGGGAAGCTGGAAAGTGGAAACAAAGGGATAGAGTTGGCTTTTAAAACCTCACAAAGCTTGGAGTTCCTTTGTGGCTCAGCAGGTTAAAGATTCAGTGTTGTCACTGCAGCAGCTCGAGCTGCTGCTGTCGTGTGGGTTGGATCCCTGACCTGGGAACTTTGGCATGCTGCAGTTGTGAGCAAAACATAAAAGTAAAAACATAAAATTGAAGAAAAAAAAGCACAATGTTTGTTTTCAAAAAACAGAAGGGAAATTGAAATAATTATAAAAGAGCATTTTGTAAAATTATGCAAGTGGATTTTAAAGGATTAATGAAATGGGTGAATTTAAGAAAAATGTTGCCTAGGAGTTCTTGTCGTGGCTCAGTAGAAATGAATCCAACTAGGAAACATGAGGTTGCGGGTTCAATCCCTGGCCTTGCTCAGTGGATTAAGGATCTGGCATGGCCGTGAGCTGTGGTGTAGGCCGCAGACACGACTTGGATCTGGTGTTGCTGTGGCTGTGGCGTAGGCCAGCAGCTACAGCTCCGATTAGACCCCTAGCCTGGGAACCTCCATATGCCGCGGGTGCGGCCATAAAAGGACAAAAAAAAAGAAAAGAAAAGAAAAAGAAAAAGAGAAGTGTTGCCTAAATTAACCCTAGAAGAGATGTTGACATAAATATGCCAACATACAAAGGCAGAATTAATTATCAAAGAATTACCATATAACAAAGACCCAAGTTTAGGTGGCTTTAGAAGTGTTTGGTTTCACATATTCAAAAAGTACATAATTACAGTATTATCTAGATGAAAATATTGAAATCTTATTTTTAAGCTGCAAATTTGGCACACTTTGAAATGTTGATAACAACTAGTGTTAAAAAGGGTTTGGGGATACGCTCTTGGTAGGAATATAAGACACTGTCCTTTTGAATGGACAGTGTGGCAGTACCTATCAAAATTCTGAATGTCCAGACCACTTTATGTAGGAATTCTATAATTTAGGATTGATCCTGCAATATATTTACACCTATGTCCAAAGATACAGTAAGATATGAACGGTTTTATATGTTGTGACAGTCCAGAAATTGGGGAAAAATATTCACCAATATGTGACTGGATTAATAATCATGTGTGTCCACAGTAGAATACAATGTATCTACTAAAATGAATGAAAGAAGGATATGGGTTTAAAAAAAAAAAAGGGTTCCTGTCGTGGAGCCATCTCAGAGGCACATTCACTCATTTCAGAGAAGACGGCTGAGACCTGTGGGTGGCTTGGTGAAACCTGTTTGCAAGACTAGGAAAGCCTTTCAAAGGAATGTCACAATAATGGCCAGGAGCGGCTTCCTATAAAAGATCTTGTAACCGTCTAACCCCTCAGAGTTCCTCTAGCTTGCAAAGAACTTTTCCCCAAAAATGTCTCAAGATCCCCCCCACCCACCCCAGGTATTTCTCAGGATCTTCTTTGTCTCTGTGATATTGTTCAGAAAAAGAGGGCAAGTCCATGGATGCATGGCTAGTATAATTTCTTAAAATTACTAAGAATTTAAGACTGAGACACATTCAAAAATTATCTGTGCAACTTTGATGCTGTTCAAAAAATCATAACTGGTGGGTGTTCCCATTATGGCTCCGCGGTAAAGAACCCAATTGGGATCCATGAACACTGGGATTCGATCCCTGGCCTTGCTCAGTGGGTTAAGGATCCGGCGTTGCCGTGAGCTGTGGTGTAGGTTGCAGACGCGGCTCGGATCCCGCGTGGCTGTGGCTGTGGCGCAGGCCGGCGGCTACAGCTCCTGTTAGACCCCTAGCCTGGGAACCTCCATATACCGCGGGTGCGGCCCTACAAAGACCATAAAAAAGGACAAAATATGTGAAGCGGTGGTTTCCAAGACAGTGCACATCAGGCAAGGCCCCGAGGGAGGAGGAGCGTGGGAGGCGAGCCCCACGGTGGGCCTGCTTACCTCCCTGAGAGAGCTCGGCCTGTGGCCTGAGCAGTGGCCGCCTCAGCCGAACCCAGTGGGCTCCCTGATGGGAGTGACAGAGCCGGGAGCTGGGAGGTACCGAGGCAGCTAGACTGTGCAGAGCAGAGAACCGGAGAAGCGAGAGCCCCGCGGAGAGCTCCGGATGTTAGCGGGCGCCCCCTGCAGGTATTCGGCTGCGCGCCGTGTAGCGCATGCTTGTGAGGAAACCACTCCAGGCTCAGGAAGGAACCACCCCGAGGACCCGTGGAAACGGTGTCCGGTACTCACACCGGGCTGCAGGCAGTCCCTCGGCCGAGCGGAAAACCTCCTGATTCATGGGACATTGGGTAGAGTCCTGGCAATAGTCTCGGCCTCAGTAATGGGGCGTCATTAGCCCTGACTAAACACTGCCCTCGTCCCACCCAGCACATCACCCCAAAGAATCCAGCTGTTTCCAAGTAGTGTAACGGAGTCCTGGAACAAAGCCCAAACACGTTCGTAGGGTTACCAAATATCCAGCGCCCAGAAGAAATTCAGGATGCATAGCATCCAATCAAAAATTACCAGGCCTACAGATCAGCAGGGAACTACAGCCTGGGAGAAGGAAAGTCCATCATTCAAACTGATCCAGAACTGATACAGATTCTAGAATTAACAGACAAGGTCTTTAAAAACAATAGTTATGATTTTGTTATGAATAGAAGTGAAAAATAGTGTCTGTGTTTTTTTTTTAAACCCCATCAAGTATATTTTTTAAAATATTTTGGGTGAGTTCCCTGATAACCTAGTGGTTAAGGATTCAGTGTTGTCACTGCTGTGGGTCAGGTTCAGTCATAGCCTGGAAAATTCTGCATGCCATGGGTGCAGCCGAAGTGTGTGTGTGTGTGTGTGTGTGTTTGTGTGTGTGTGTGTGCGCGCGCGCGCATTAAGTAACTCCTAAAATAGGGAGTTATTTAATGGGCCTTAGTGTTCAAATGTTCTACAGAAAAAGCGACCGACTCAATATAATATAGACTTTTTAACAAAATAGAGAGTAGCATGTTGTAAACTTAGCATGAAATAAATGTCGGCAGGGAAAGCTAGCTGGCAGTATCTTAGGGTGGATACAGAAGTCTCGAGTCTAATTCTGAACTCCTAGATCCGGACGCTCTATGCTCTAGGTCTGCCTGGCAGACGTTCTGTTTTACAAGTCTTCCTGGAGTTGATCAATCAAGAAATGACTTGCTACCCAGATTCACACACCCACACGGAACAGCCGTGGTGCCAGGAATGTACCATTTTAGTGAGTGTTCCTGTCTGCTATCTAGGGCACTTCCTTTCGAGTATCAAGATATCTGGGAAGTCAAATTAATAATCCAAAGAGTCGATCAAAGAGATTTGGCTGGTTTTGAGAATTACATCATCTGCCGTGGAAAAGCCCGGCGTCTCTGGTTCTGTCTTTCCTGTGATCACAATTTGATGACCGATAAGCGTATCTTTCCCTGGGTCCTACTGGATTAAAAACTGGGAAGAAGAAAAAAAAAAACCTTTAGTCACGCTTCTGTATTTCTAAGTTCAATGCAGAATAATACAGTGCATTTCCTCACCTGATAGCTTAGACGGTGTCATCTTTAGAAACTTTTCGGTCCCCAAGGATGTGCCTTGGAGGTAAGCTTGATAGGATTTCAGCAGAGCCCTCTTCTTTAGGCTTTGGTTCTTTTTGAAACAGACATGTTCCCATTAACTACGGTTATAAAGTGTCCTTGAAGATGAGAGACATGTGCAAATAGTCACTCTCCCTCATAATGTGTTTTCTCCTGGTCCCACTGCGCAGGGAACTTGATCTCTGGCTCCCTGTGGAGGCAACTGAACCTACAGACAGGTCCTCAGAAGCGTTGAAAGCAAGAACAAGACAGGGATTTTTCTCCGGTTGAGGATTTTAGCTTGGGTGACTGAAGAAATAAGATGAGATCTGTCTAGTCCTGAGTCCTGTCCAGCTTTTCTCTTGCTTCATAAATGGAAGAGGAAGGAAAATAGTGTTCCTGGGCCGTAATTACTTTCAGTTTGAATTTACAAATTCACCTATGGGTAGAAAATGTTTTTCTTTGCCGTTTTGATGTAGCCGAGTTACGCGGCTCAGAGCTCTGACTTTGGGATGTGATGTCCTTCCCACTCACTTGATTCATGCTTTGAGGATGGTTTGAGCTGCTCAACCTCAAGGTGGAGATTTATGACCCGTTCTTTTTAGAAATTACACTTCTACATTAAAGAAAAAAAAAGAATGTACTGTTTCTAAACAGTCTTTCAGTATAACTGCGGCTTTGAGGTTTTTGTTTGTTGGTTTCCAGACTGACTCATGGACGTATCATAAAACGTGCCATGATCTCTCCACTTTACCGCCATAGTCCATTTTTTTGTTGTTGTTTTTTTTTGGTTTTTTGTGTTTTTTAATCTTGTGTGATCTTGTGAAATTATGCAATCAGGGTTTTTTTTTTCATATTCTTTTGCAACACCCTCATATATTTCTCAGTATGCTTTCACAAAAGATGAGCCCGACTTCTACTTACTATTCAGATTCTATTGAAGGTGTTCTCTCTTCTCCATATTCCAAGATGCATATGAGAAGGACTATTGTTTCTCCAAGAGAGTTTTCACAAACCAGTGTTCTGTCGAAAATTAATTTTTTAAGAGGTCCATAATTAGGAGTTCTCATTGTAGCTCAGTGGGTTAAGAACCCAACATAGTGTCCATGAGGATGCGTGTTCGATGCCTGGCCTCGCTCAGTGGTTGAAAGATCCGGTGTTATAAAATATTGGCTACATTCCCCCATTTTGTACAGAATATCCTTGTAGCTTATTTAATACCTAATAGTTTCTGTCTTAATCCCCAAGCCTTATGCTGCCCCTCCCCACTTCCATGGGTAACACTGGTTCTCTGTATCCGTGAGTCTGCTGCTGCTGCTTTTTTTTTTTTTTTTTTTTGCTCTTTAGGGCCACACCTGCCACATATGGAGGTTCCAGGCTAGAGATCCAATCGGAGCTACAGCTGCCAGCCTACACCACAGCCACAGCAACACAGGATCCGAGCCGCATCTGTGACCACAGCTCACGGCAACGCCAGATCCTTAACCGACTGAGTGCAGCCACAGATCGAACCTGCAACCTCATGGTTCCCAGTCGGATTTGTTTCTGCGGCCCCACAGTGGGAACTCCATGCTTCATTTTTTTGTACGTTCACTATTTGCTGTATTTTTTAGATTCCACAGATAAGTGCTATCATACAGTATTTGTCTTTCTCTTACTTATTTCAGCATGAGTAGGTTTAATGTAAAACATACAGATTTAATGACGTACTTTAGGGAATTTAATCTACAGTACACCTGCTAGCACCTTAGGAAAGGGACAGAATGAATTGTTTCAAATGTGGGTTACATTTTTTTTTTACAGCTGTATTAAGATAAAATTCACTTACCATGCAATTCATTTTAAAGTGTACAGTCTTAGTGTAGTTATAGAGTTGTTCATCCATCACCACCGTCAATTGGTGAACATTTTCACTGACCCCAAAAAATAAACCCCAGGCCCCTTAGCTGTCTTCCCCCTAAACCTCCCATCTCCCCCAACCCCACGAAACCACTAATCTGTGCCCTGTTTCTGTAGATGTGCTTGTTCTGGGCATTTTGTATCACTGGAATCACGCAGTGGAGTCACGCAGCATGTGGTCCTTTGTGACCGGCTTCTTTGACTTGGCATGTTTTCATCTGCATTATAGCATGTACCAATACTTCATTCTTTTTACTGCCAAATTACATTCCATTGTCTGGGTATATCATTTTGTGTGTATACTCATCAGCTGATAGACATTCAGATTGTGTCTATTTTTTAGCTATTATGATTAAGGCCATTGTGAACATTCAGGCAGAAGTTTTTGTGCAGATTGTTTTCGGCTCCCTCGGGTAAAAATACTTAGGAGCGAAATTTGTAAGTCATGGTAATTCTGCGCTTAACCGTTTGAGGAGCTGCCAGACTATTTTCCAAAGTGACTGCGGCATTTTAGATCCCCATCAGTCGAGATGAGGGTTCCAGTTTCTCCACATCCTGGCCCACATTTGTTACTCTGTCTTCATTATTATTGTTATTGTCCTAGTGGATGAGGAGGTGTCTAATTGCGGTTTTCACTTAGGTTTTGATGTCAAGCCTCTTTTCATGTTTTTTTTTTTTGCAGCCATTTTTCTGTCTTCTTTGGAAAGTATCTCTTCAAATTCTTTACCCATTTAAAAAAAATGGATCTCTTTATTATTGAGTGGTGTACTCTAGATACAACATATGTTCTCTTCTTTCTATATGCTAGGTAAAGGTTCCTTTTCAGATAAACTGATTTGCAAAAAGCCATTCTCCTGTTCTGCAGATTGCCTTTTCACTTTCTTTATAGTGTCTGGGTTATGTGGTTTTTAGTCCTTTAAGTCTTCTGTGCTTTTTCTTGTGTACCCTGTCAAATTGCAAAATTGTGCAAACTGCAAAATTGTGAAATTTACATTGTAAAATTCCACAGCTCTGGAACCATCCCCTCCTTTCACATCTCTCACGTCTCTGTTGCATTCAGTCAGGTGGCCACAGCTGGTACACCTCTCTCAGCGACTTCGGCTCCCCAGCCAGCCGTCTCTGCCCCCTGGCTGTTCTCCCCACAGACCATTTGGTTTCATTCTCGGTGGGATGCTACAGTGTATTATTTTGTTTTCTTACAGGTGAATCGGTTCAGTAAGGTGGAAGATCGAGCGATTTTTGTCACTGACCGTCACCTGTACAAGATGGACCCCACTAAGCAGTACAAAGTGATGAAGACCATCCCACTCTACAACGTGAGTGTTCGCTGCTGCTCTCTGGGGGAAGGGCTTAACCTGGTGCTCGTGGACCGCAGGGGTGGTCAGCAGACCGACCACCAGAACCTTTGGCTTTAGGGAGCCTAGATGTTCCTGATGTTTTATGCCAATCTCATGTTTTATGCAAAAGTACAGTTTTCTATAAGGAGGATCCAAAGCTTCCAAGAGAATAACAACATCAAAATTTTTTTTTTTTTCAAGCAGAGGGCCTGTATTCTACATGACCTTTCTTTTTTAAAAAAAGTTATTAGAGTTGATTTACAATGTTCTGTCCATTTCTGCTGTGCAGCAAAGGGACCCAGTTAGATATACATACATTATATGTATATATATGCTTTTTCTCATATTATCCTCTATCACATTCCATGACAAGTGATTAGATATAGTTCCCTGTGCTGTACAGCAGGATCTCATTGCATCTCCACTCCAAATGCAATAGTTTGCATCTACCAACCCCAGACTCCCAAGTCCATCCCACTCCCTCCCCCTTGGCCACCACAAGTGTGTTCTCCATGTCCATGAATTTGTTTCTTTTCTGTAGACAGGTTCATTTGTACTGTATGTTCATTTGTACTGTATGTTCATTTGTTCAGATATAAGTGACATCATATGGTATTTGTCTTTCTCTTTCTGACTTACTTCACTTAGTATGAGAGTCTGTAGTTCCATCCACGTTGCTGCAAATTGCATTATTTTGTTCTTTTTTATGGCTGAGTAGTATTCCATTGTTTATATGTACCACATCTTTTTAACCCATTCATCTGTCAATGGACATTTGGGTGGTTTCCATGCCTTGGCTATTGTGTGTAGTGCTGCAATAAACATAGGGGTGCATGTATCTTTTTCAGTAGAAGTTTTGTCTGGATATATGGCCAGGAGTGGGATTGCTGGATCATATGGTAGTTCTCTATTTAGTTTTCTAAGGTACCTCCATGCTATTCTCCATAGTGGTTGCACCAATTTACATTCCCACCAGCAGTGTAGGAGGGCTCCCTTTTCTCCACACCCTCTCCAGCATTTGTTATTTGTAGATAAATGCTCTTTGTTTGTTCCTAATCCTACTGACTGCTTAAATGTTGTGACACAAAATGTATTTTCTTATTTTCATAAGGCTTGTTTTAGGTGGAAATGGAGTCAGGTAGAGAAACAGTAGAGAACTCCTTTATGAAAACATTGCCTCGCTTTTAAATGTAAAAATGTATACCTTTTCCAGAAGTTCTTTTCACTGATATATTTTACCTCTGACCTCCCTCCAAGTAAGTTACTCACTTTCTCCGTGGGGTTTTCAAATTCTGTAATCCTTCCTTATTTGAAATAGGAAATTTGGTGGGTGTCTCCTTAAATCTCAATATGACACTTTGAAAATTTTTATCCTATTCTCTGGGATCTGCTTTACCAGTGACTATTCTGATTCTTCAACAAGATCCTCCTGGATCTTTCCACGTGCCGGGTGATCTTTCTCTCTCTGTTAAAGAGGGATGTCTGTGTTTGTCCAGTAATGGCATCTGTGAAGGATATTATTTCAAGGTTATTTCAAATCCTTTTGGCTTCTGCCAAAGGGAATATGAAACATGCTGTTTTGTAATTTTATTTTGTGAAGTCAAGAGTCCTGGGAGTTCCCGTCGTGGCTCAGTGGTAATGAACCCGAGTAGTTACCATGAGGATGCGGGTTCTATCCCTGGCCTCGCGCAGTGGGTTAAGGATCCGGCGTTGCCATAAGCTATGGTGTAGGTCCGAGATGCAGCTTGGACACCGCATTGCTGAGGCTGTGGTGTAGATCAGCAGCTGCAGCTCCGTTTCAACCTCTAGCCTGGGACCTTCCATATGCTGCAGGTTCGGCCCTAAAAAGACCAAAAAAAAAAAAAAAAAGATCTTGTTGGTTGTGAAGTTCAAAGAAGGCAAACTCTTCCTGGCTTTGCCAAATCATTTAGATCATCACTGCAAGCTTATTACCTGATTGGGACTTGTCTCCATTACGCCGTCCCCCGCCCCACAAATACGCACACATCCCTTTCGGTCGAAAGGCTAATGGGTTGCAGCTAAGAGGCAAATGATGCTCAGAGACACTCTTGACCACATGTAGTCTTCTTAGCAAAGACCTGTAATTATATATTATCAATCACAGTTTAAGCCTAATAACCCTGCAGTCTCTAAGTAGGAGGTGAAGGAAGGTAATGAAGAAAGTCAAATTTTGTCCAAGTGTATTTCATTTCCTTTCCTTACTTTCTGTTAAAGGGAGACCAATCTGGCACATGATACGAATTCAATAAGCAGTTAGACAGATCTTTGAGTGGAAGTTCTTGTCCCAAACTACCTTCCTTTCTCACGTTGGCTGGTATATATTTCTCGCCACCGTTCCTCTTTGTCGTCATTATCAGTGTTATCAATCACAGCATATTATATAAAAACTAACCATCTTATCAATTATTAGCAAGGTAAAATGGTGTCAGTAGTGTGGATACACACGGTCACAGAGGCTCCTGGTGCTCTGCCCGCATCCCCTGCTTTCCCGTACCACTTCTGTGCACAGCCTACCTTCCAACACCTTAGTCAGAAGTCTCCTCCCAGGCTGTCGGAGCCCTCTGTACTCACACAGAGGGCTGGAAACGTGCCCCCCCCAAAAAAAAAGTGACTAGTGGGTGTGGGGGTATAAATACTCCAACTCCACCACTCGTGGGCCGCGGTGATTCTGAGGAGTGTTTTACACCATTTCCTGGAGCTTTGCTATAGGAATGAGCTGCAGCTGCCCACCCCCACCCCGGGGAGCCAGCTCAGTAATGGGCGCTACGGGCTGCCCTCCCTTCCCCAGTCACATCCCCACTCCCTTGCGGGTGACCCTGCCCCTCCCGAGAATCAGTTCCGATGCTCCTCAGCCGTTGTCTCCAGGCCGGCTTTGGAGGGAGCAGATTGAATGGGGCGGCGACTTCCAGCTGCACCTGTAGAAATGTTCAGTCCGAAGCAAAGATGGCCACATATTAAACCTGAATAATGAGATTTGTTATTTTATTTATATTTTTTTTGTAGGAAGTGCTTTGAAATTAAAAACAAAGTTTAAGACAAGGGACCTTTAAAATGATAATGCTAGTAACAGGGATAAAGAAGCCAGAGGGGATGAAGGAGAAAGATGGCGATTTTAATCAAGCTGGGTTTCAGGAATTGGTGAAACTTAGAAGGATGCACCCTGTAGGTGACTGGGAGTAATACTGAAAAGTTAAGATAAAAATTTGAAAGCAGATGCATGTGTAATTAGAGGCTGAGGTGATGAGTCTAGAGGAAGAGGTCAAATGATTCGAGAGCATCTATGCTTCGATAGTGGGGTGGAGAGAATGGCTGAAGGAGATGGAGTCAAAAGGAAATCTCTTTTCTTGACGGCTCTCTGTTTTCTCCTCTCTCTTAATATACCAAGTGAGCTCGGATTTCCATGCAGTTCCATAAGGTTATGAATTATTCCAGGAAGGAGAAGAACTCGGGGAACACTGTGTTTCAGAACCACGTTGGAAGGTTTTCAGAAATGAGAGCCATCAGTGGAAACATGCAGTTACGGGTCCCACACTCGGCTCGGCTCGTGCCCTGCTCCCCACTTCTCAGTCACCACGGGTGCTGTTGCTTTGCGAGTTGGGCTTTTCTGGCTCCAGGGAACCGGTTGGGTTGATCAAGAAGGAGGAGATTTCCTTATATCCCTCTTGAGTTCTTGTGGCTGGACTGATAAAATCGACACGAGGCAGATTCACGGGAGAAAACCCGATTTAATGTTATGGGCGTGAGAAGTGGTAAGATGATGCTCAGGGAGTGACCCAAAGTTGGTCACCTTTATGTCTTTTTGAGTAAAGAAGCAACACAGTTGTGAGGATTTGATGGGACAAAGAAAGTTAGGTTCGGCTGCTTAATTATAAGGAATTTAAGCCTCGTTTGGGCTTGGACAGAAGTGTATTTACACAGCCCAGAATCCCCCACTGCTGGTGATGATGGTGTCTTTCTATCTCCTGGTAGAAAGGTGCGAGGGCATCTTTCATGTGGGAGGTTTATTTCCTGGTTTCAGAGAAACAGGAAGGTCAAAGCGTCCTTCTTGCATCAGCTGTTTCTTAAGTAACATTAATTCAAAATAATTGATATGCTGTTGAGGGACATCGGGGGCCTGCCCTGGGCCCCACTATGACCATATGTTATCTCAAATAATATTTTGATTTTTAATAAGGATGCATATGGTAGTAAGGGAAAGGAATCTCATAGAAACCCAGGAAACTACTCAGGTTTTAAGGGAGCTCAGAGGGACCGTGTTATCCTGTGGCCCCCTCGGCAATGTGGTGCTTGAATGATCCAAGTCTCCGCCGTCCCCTTAGCCTCTGCTCTGCTTGTGTGTCTTCTTACTACCAATCGCCTTTCTTGCCAGTCGGCCTGGGCCGGTGCTAGGCTTAGATCTGAATCAGCCATCCTGATAAACCGTCAGAGTTTCATCCTGCAGTAACATATCGAACGGAGTGTCTCCAATGAGGCTTCACCATAGCAACCAGTTCTGCATGATCCAGATTGGTACTTCAGCTCCTTGTCAAGCGCTTGCAAATCTATGCACAGTCTTCCCCCTGTTTGTTCCTAGCACAGCACAGATAATGACCGCAGTTCATGTGGGGCATAAATGACCTCTTCCCTCTACAATTTTTGACTGTCCTCCTTAGGCCCGAGTCTCAGTTGGACCTTGGTCACAGATCGTGCTGACTGTTGAGCTGGGTAATTAGCTTTTCCTAGTGGGAAAGAGTCAGTGGGAGGAGAGTGCTTTGAACAGGCTACATTCCTCGGGCATCCTTAGGCCCTCGGACATTTCCCACCTACCCCTCCTCCACCTGCCAGGATCCCAGTCTTGGTCAAGCAGGACCTAAATTGCACCCATGGATGACCACCAGAGGTAAGAATTCAGCTGATGCAGCAGTTTGGCCTTGAGTTCAGCTGGGTTTTGAACTCGGTTCTCACCGGTGCTCTCAGCAGAAACGTGTTCCCTCTGTTTCCTTACTCCTTCCAGCCAGGCAGTATCTGGTGCCAATATTTGTTGCTTTCCTAATGCACTGTAAGAAGTACTCATCCAGTTCATTACCTCTGTCTTCGAATTCACTGAACTTCTGTAAAGCAGCAGCACCCAAGTGTCCCAAGCGCTTAACTTTAATGGGCACATCCGCCAGCTCCCGGGGGTCCCCAGTGGTGAGTTAAGTGCCTGCTTCATCCTCCCAAACTGAGGCCACTGGCTTTGCACGCTGCGTGGAGGTCCTCCTTCGTTCCCCATTGTGGCGATGCTGTGCCCAGTTGCGCAGCCCCTGTAGGAGCGGTTTCTTGCAGCATCCGGGTGCTCTTCTTTCCGTTAGAGCTTGAGTTACAATGAGCAGAGACTTAAGGACATTCAGATAATGGGGAGGAGGAGTTTTGGTTTTTTGTTTTGTTTTTTTGCCTTTTCTAGGGCCACACCCGCGGCATATGGAGGATCCCAGGCTAGGGGTCGAATCGGAGCTATAGCTGCCGGTCTACGCCACAGCCACAGCAATGCCATATCCCAGCTGTGTCTGCGACCTACACCACAGCTCATGGCAATGCCGGATCCTTAACCCACTGAGGGAGGCCAGGAATCGAACCTGCGTCCTCATGGATGCTAATCAGATTTATTTCCGCAAAGTCACAATGAGAACTCCAAAGAGGAGGTATTTTTAAATTATACCCAAGTTAGAGAGAATGATAGTCTAAGAATCCCCTTCATTGGGGATTTTAGGCAGTTGTACACCAGGCTGACTGCTTATACCTTTAATAACTAAACTATTCATTCAAGAAAGAACTACTCAGTGCTCATGACACACCAGGACAAATACCCAGGAGTGAAATTACTGTGCAATTTTAGTAGACAATTCCAGACTGCTTTTTCCAAAGTAGTCATACTGGTTTATACTCCCACCAACAGCCCATGAAAGTTCCAGATGCTCCATTTCCTCTTTCAACACTGGGTCCAGACAGTCTTTAGAAGATTTTAGCTAATCTGGTAGGTATGTGGTAGTTATACATGCAGGGGTGGTTCTAGCTTAACTGAGACATTATAGGCATATAACATTGTGTAAGTTTCAGTTATACAATGTGTTGATTTGTACATTCATCTATTGCAATATGATTACCATCGTATCATTAGATGATATCTGCATCACATCCCATAATTACCTTTTTTTTTTTTTTTTTTTTTGCTTTTTAGAGCCACACCCATGGCATATGGAAGTTCGCAGGCCAGGACTCGAATCAGAGCTACACCTGCCGGCCTGCAACACAGGATCCGAGCCACGTCTGCAACCTACACCACAGCTCACGGCAACGCCGGATCCCCAACCCACTGAGCGAGGCCAGGGATTGAACCCACATCCTCATGGATACTAGTCAGATTCGTCTCTGCTGCGCCACAGTGGGCACTTCTACCATTTCTTTTATGCAGTGAGAACATTTAAGATCCCTTTCAAATATAGAATACAGTAGTATTAGCTGTAATCACCATGATGTGTGATAGAGCCCAAGAACTTAATCATCTTATATCTGGAAGTTTACACCCTTTGACTGATACCTCCCCATTTTCCCCATCCTCCCCCACGTCCCTGGAAGTCACCCTCTACCCTCTGTTTCTCTGACTTTATCATTTTTACATTCTACCTGTAAGTGATTATCGTACAGTATTTGTCTTTCTCTGACTTATTTCAGATATCATAAAGCTCTCAAGGTTCATGCGAGTTGTAAACAGAAGGGTGTCCTTCTTGCTCACGGCTGAGTGCATCATGAATGTATATGCCCCATCTTTATCCATTCATTGGCTGAGGGATACTCGTTGTGGGTTTCATTTTTATTTCCCTTATTACTAATCAGGTCAAGCCCTTTTCTGTGTGCTTATTTTCCATTTGGATATCTTTAGTGAGGTGCCTGTTCAGGTATCTCATCGTTTTTCTACTGCACTATCTTTTAAAAATTGATTTCTGGGAGTTCTTTTTATATTCTGTATCTGTGTCTATTGGCAGTTACATGTGTTGCAAGTACTTTCTCCAACTCCTTGGTTTGTCTTTTCATTCTTTTGATGTTGTCTGTGAAAACATTTTTCATGTTTGTGTAGTTCAGATTATCGTTTTTTTTCCTTTACGGCTGGTGCTTTTTTATTTTTGTTTAAGAAATCCTTCCGTACCCCAAGGTCATGAAGCTATTTCCGTCTGTTATATTCTATAAGCTTGTATTCTGTACCTTTCAAATTGACATCTTACAATCCACCTAGAATTGATTTTTGTGTGTATGCAAGGCAACAACCCAGGGTTTATTTATTTCCCGTGTGGACAGACAGTTGGCCGAGTACCACTTATTGAATAGACCATCTTTTTCCCATGCTCTTCAGCACTGCTTTTGTCATAAATCAGGTGTGTCCATATGTCTGTTTCTAGTTTCTCTACTCCAGTCTGTTGGACTATTGTCTCCCTTGGTGCCCAAGACAGTTTTAATTACTGTCGGGCAATGATTTTATGAACTCTAAAATTATAGGAGCTCCCTGGTGGCCTAGTGGTTAGGAATCCTGTGTTGTTAATACTATTGGCATGGGTTCTAGCCCTGGTCCAGGAACTTCCACGTGCCATGAGTGTGGCCAAAAATAAAATTATAATAAGTTTCTAAATCCCCTGCCTTTAGTTTCACCCCCCTCTCAATATAGTGTTCTCATTAGCTGCATCCATATGAAGGAAAAGAGGGCTGAGGATGGTGGAAAAGCAAATTCTAGCCAAAGGGACAACTTGTTGTTTACCCATTTTCTTTGTCAAAAAAGTCACATTCCTGGAGTTCCCGTATGGTGTGGTGGGTTAAGGATCCAGGGTTGTCATTGTGGCAGCTCGGGTCTCTGCTGCCTATGGATCCCAGGAACTTTTTCATGCTGCAGACGCAGCCAAAAAAAGAAGAAGAAGAAAAAAGTCAAATTCCTTCAGAAGTCAGTCAGGTTCAGAAATGAATGAAGTTCACAGCCACCATGGGGCAGCCACCACTCCACTCTCATCGTTTGTGACCATGCCAGCGTCCAGTACACCAGCCTCTGGATTCACCTAGAAAAGCTTAAGTCTGTATTATACATAAAAATCTCCTGATTGTTAAACGCCATGTAAGCCAAACAGAACACATCTGTAAGACCTGTTCCACCCACAGGTTACCAGTTTGCTGCTCCTGTTAAAAATGGTCTTTAGGAGTTCTTATTGTGGCTCAGCAGGTTAAGAACTCGACATAGTGTCCTTGAGGATGCAAGTTCAATCCTTGGCCTCGTTCAGTGGATTAAGGATCTGGCATTGCCAGCAACCGTGGCAGAGGTCGCAGATATGGCTCCGATCCTGCGTTGCTGTGGCTGTCAAGTAGACCTGCAGCTGCAGCTCCCGTTCGACCCCTAGCCCGGGAACTTCCATGTGCCACAGGTGCAGCCGTAAAAAGAAAAGGGGAAAAAAAAAGGTCTTTATTTGTCACTCTCAGTGAGCTATAACCATACTCCTTGGCCCCCTTTCCTGCCAAGCTTTAAAAATTCTAAAATTTAGGGTGGTTTTTAAAATTTTTTTTAATTTTATTTTTTTATTAGGGTATAGTTGATTTACAATGTTGTGCCAGTTTTCTGCTGTTAAGATGGTTTTATTCTAGATTGTATGTAGAGGAAACAGACACTAACCAGTTCTTGCTTATGAAAATCTGGAAGTGGGTGTGGGTTTTAGAAGACGTCGGTTAGCCAAGAAGGAAGGGAGTAAAGGAAACCCCTGGTACAGCTGTCTTTCCTGCCTTGAGAACTTTCTACCCCTTTCGAGTCCGCTGTTAATTCTATTCTTCAGACTTTTCATTAAGAAATTTTTCAAATACAGAAAGACGTTGAAAAAATAGTACGGGGAGCGCCCATATGCCCTCCTCCTAAATTCAGTTAAGTGTTTACTTCTTGCATCTTTTCTCTGTCTCATGACACCTCACCTTTAAAATGCTCCTGCGTGCGTCCTCCAAAGCATGGGGACATCGGACGTCTTTCTTCATAATTGCGGTACCGTTTCATAGCTAAGGAAACTAGTAATACTTCCATAATATTTAACGTAGACCTAATCATTATCCATCATGTGTTGGGCAACTCATATTCATCTCCTCGGTTATATCTAGCTCAGTGGGTCAGGGATCCGGCGTTGCTGTGAGCTGTGGTGGAGGTCGCCGATGCGGCTCAGATCCCGCGTTGCTGTGGCTGTGGTGAAGGCTGGCAGCTGTAGCCTAGGAATGTCCACATGCCATGGGTGCAGCCTTTAAAAAAAAAAAAATCCTATCTAGGCTTACATTTTGGATTTGGTAGTTACATCTCTTTCAGCCCAAAACTGTACCTCTATACACCATAGTGATTTTTAAAACAGGATTACTGAGGTATAATTTACTGAAATGGGCTGAATTGTGTTCCCCTCAAATTCATTTATTGAAGTTCTAACCCCAGTACCTAGAATGTGTTTGGAGATAGGAACTTTAAAAGGTAATTAGGTTAGAATGAGAGCGTGAGGGTAGACCCTAATCCCCTCTGATGCGTGTTCTTATGATAAGAGACCTTATGTTGAGACCCTGACAGGTGCAAAGGGCTGATCCCACGCAGACAGAGGAGAAGACAGCCACCCGCAAGTCCAGGAGAGAGGCCTCAGGAGAACATAACCCTGCCAGCATCTTGATGTTGGACTTTCAGCTTCCAGGATTGTGAGAAAATAAATTGCTATTCTTGAAGCGTCCAGTCTGCGGTGCTTTGTAGGGCAGCCTGAGCAGGCTAGTATGTTCAGAGCACCTACCAAAAACCTCACCCATCATAAGGTACATCTCAGTTATTTTTTAGTAAGTGTATGCGGTTGTACAAACATAACAGAATTCCAGTTTTGGAGTATTTCCATCACCTCCAGAAAGTTCTCTCCTGCTCATTGGCAGTAAGCCCCCCATTGCCAAATTCAACCCTAGACAATCACTGATCTGTGTCTCTGCTTTTACCTTTTCTAGAAATGTCACATGCATGTCATAGATATTATTTCATGTCTGGTTTCCTCAGCATAACGTTTTTGAGGTTCTTCTATGTTCTGTATGTCACTGACTCTTTCCTTTCATTGCTGAGTAATATTTCATCGCATGAATCTACCCTATAGCATTTCCCCATTCACCAAGTGATGGACGTTTGGCTGCTGTGTACATTCGCATGCAAGACTTTACTGGGCGTACGTTTTCAGTTCCCTTGGGTGGCCATCTAAGGGTGGAATGATTCCATATGGCAGTTGTTTAACTTTGTAAGAAATTACCAACCTGTTTTCCAAAGTGGCTGCTCCATTCTAGAATCCCTCCAGTATATGAGAGTTCTGGTTTCTCCATGTCCTCACTGACACTTGGTATGTATGATATTGAGGGTTTTTGTTTTTTTTTTAAGTCCGGGACTGGTCTCCTCTGGATTTGTCTGAAGGTTTCCTCATGGCTCACTCTCGGGGGTTAGCTGGTTTGTGTTCAGGAGATAAAGGCTGATCTTTACATAAGCCTAACCAAAATATAATTAAAATATAAACTTGGCCCCTTTTTTCCTTCCAGAAGCAGAAATTATTCTGTCAGTTTATCATTTAACAATGATTCCAGCCACTCTTCACAGGAAAGATAAAAATAGGAAACCAGGACAGGGTTTTGAGAATATTCTCACCGGTGGCATGGTGAAATAATTGTACGCAGCAATCTGAGAATGAACCATTCAAGTTACAGGTGACCCCTTTATGAGCCACTGAGTGACTTTCTGTGTACAAATACTGCATCATTAGGTCAGGATTTCAGCCAGTGACAGTCTGTGTTATTGTCAAATTAGTGTCATCACCCTTGAGTCACTCTCTCCACTATATTTGTAAGCAGTAATATCAAATTAAAGCATCAATTCCAATACAGTTGTCAAGAAAGGTTAAAATTTGTTCCGGGGCAGTGGGGTCAGCATCTGAATTTTCTGCAAGGCGGGAAAGCAGTAGGCACAGCTTAATGCAGAGAACGAAGGAAAGAAGTAGCCCACACAATTAGTAGTTGTGTCTTTACCTGAGTCTCAGCCTAGAAATCACTCTGAAGTGGAGGGGGAATTGCACCTCGTGGCTTTGGCACGTTGCTCGAGTCGGGGCACTTCTGCCATTTGGGTTCATGCGGGCACGGGCACTCCCCAGCCAGCGCTCAGGGAGCTGGTTGCCAAGATCGAGTTTAATTTGCGTAAACATAAAATCTGTTCACTGGTTTCCAGCGAGACTGCATAAACTGAAACATTTAACCTGAGCTCAGCTGGAACTCCTCTTATCCTTTTGTTGGTGAGTTGTGTTGGTTTTGCCTGACGGGTTGGTTTGAAAAATGTTTCCGTCTGCCCGTGAATGCTATTTGATATAGTCCCTTTTTATCGGTACAGGCTTGATGGCCAAGGAAGTAGCCAATTAATTTACACAAATACCTCCTTTAGTTCTGTGGAGAATGCGAAGCAGGCAGGGGAGAGAGAAGAGACAATTATCTGGCTGAACCGATGTGGCTGTTTCGTAGAGGTAAATGGATTGTAATTATGCCAGGCTTCATGCTTTATTACTCTGTCTGACCTGACTCGCTCGAAAGATACTGTTTCATTCGGAAGATGGATTGTCCTTGTAATGTGTTACAGGGGTGAACCCGGCTAAAACCCATCAGCCGCCGGCTCTGCTCCCCATCACCATTTCTAAAGCTCCCTACTCTCACGGCAGTGTCCCAGGAGAAGGTGTTTCCATGGTAATCTCAATGGAAGCAGTCAGCTGACGTCTGGCACCGCCTGAACTGGTGTGTGCCTGCCTTCTCCGCTCTCACTCCGCCCTCGAGCCTTTAAACTATATTTATTAGTCCTCTTTAATGGAAAGTATGTAACCCCTTAATGTCAGGCGCTGAGTGGCACTCACGCTTATTTATTTATTTAGGCAATAAACTTACCTTCCTAATTAATTCTCAGCAGTCCCTGCAAGCTGTATTATTTTGAACATCTTGTGCAAACGTTTATACTTTTGCCTGTTGTAACAAAGAGAATTGCTTGGTATTTGGAAACCTCTGTACTTAGGGGAAAAAAAGGGGGATATCTGTATTAAAGAAGAATTTTAAAAGAGACAGATGTTAGGGTTTCAGTTGAATATTTTGAGAATCTTTTCTTGCTCTGAAGCTATAGCAATGAGACAGTCTACTCTCCTTATTTCTTTTAGTACTCCAGTATTTTATTAATTTGAGTGAGTCACATGGTTTTAAAATAACTCTAAAAAGTGTGACATCTAGCCATAGTCCCTCTTTTTTTAATAAGAGAAAAAAGTCAGAATTTAAGATCTAACCCTGTTAATTGTTTTCCTGACATGTGTTTGGAAGTAAATGCCTTTTGTTGTACCAGTTAAAGAGTGCCGCTTATGCTAAACCATCCTAAGTAAGTAAACCTTTTATAATGTCAAAAGTCAGTGCTTTGGGACAGGCGGTAGACTCCGTTTTCATTAGCACTATACTTGGAAATCCAATTCCAGATGTGCAAGATGTATCGGGGCATGTCTGAAAGCAAGACCGTTAGAGCCAATTGGTGACTCCTTTGAAAAACTATCTTGTTAAAGAAACACAAAGCCTTTCAAAAGACTAAAGTATGGAGTTCTCGTCGTGGCTCAGTGGTTAACGAATCCGACTAGGAACCATGAGGTTGCGGGTTTGATCCCTGGCCTTGCTTAGTGGGTTAAGGATCTGGCATTGCTGGAGCTGTGGTGTAGGTTGCAGACGTGGCTCGGATCCCACATTGCTGTGGCTGTGGTGTAGGCCGGCAGCTACAGCTCCTGTTAGACCCCTAGCCTGGGAACCTCTATATGCCGCGGGTGTGGCCCTAGATAAGGCAAAAAAGACTAAAGTATAAGAAAATTAGTACAATATCACCTCATTTATCCAGAGGTCAGATTGCTAGCAACGAGAGCCTTTTAAAACAAAGCCCCGAATGGAGGCATGCACAGAATAGATGTCACTAACCCCAGGCAGTAATAGGCTTCCTTGTCCACCACTGTCTTAGCAAAGATCTCTTTTCTGCAGTCACCATTTTGGAACACCTCCTATGTGCTGTGCTATAAATACCCCAGCAGTGGAACGGTCCATCACCTAGTCTGCCCACAGGCATCTGGGAGAGGCAGAGAAGCCACCCGGCACAGGCCTGTGGCAGCCATGTAGGTACAGATCTCTGTACCTTTCTTTGCAGTGGTAACTGCTACTCAGAAAGGTAATGTCCGTAGTCACAAAAGGGGACGGCGCCAGGCTTCTGTTTGACCCTGGAACCCTTAGAATCACAGCCCTGGTCACTATCACAGCCTCCCGATTATGATGAATAACACGTATAGCTAAGATCCTATTTTAAGAAGAGGAAAGAAATAGCAGAAGGGGGAGGATGGGAATAGCATATACACACCGCTGTATGAAATAGGTGATGAACGAGACCCTGCCATATGGCACAGGAGGGTCTACTCAGTAGTTTATAATTACCTGTATGGGAAGAAAGAATGGATATATCTATATGTATGGCTGATTCACTTTGCTGTACACCAGAAAGTGTATGGCAATAAAATTAAATTTAAAAAAGAAATAATGGAAGTAACATATGTCACATGCGCAGTGTCAGGCATTAATTAGGTGATTTTTTTTTTTAATCTTTTTAGGGCCGCACCCACGGCATATGGAGGTTTCCAGACTAGGGCTCCAATGGGAGCTGCAGCCCCTGGCCTACATCACAGCCACAGTAGCACCAAATCCAAGCCGTATCTGCAACCTACACCACAGCTCACGGCAACGCTGGATCCTTAACCCACTGACCGAGACCAGGGATCGAACCTGTGTCCTCATGGGTGCTAGTCAGATTCGTTTCCACTGGGCCAGGATGGGAACTCCGTTTAAAAGGTAATTTGAATATACTGTGTCTCCGTTTTCATAAGAATCCTGTACCGGAAGTGAAGTCTCATTTTATCAATGAATTGCTTGAATTTCCAAGTGTACTGTTGAAAATGGACTTTACCTCCTGCCCCACAACACTGACTTTTGTCATTAAAAATCAGCTTGTTTAGGAGTTCCCATCGTGGCTCAGTGGTTAAGGAATCCGACTAGGAACCATGAGGTTACAGGTTCGATCCCTGGCATCGCTCAGTGGTTAACGATCTGGCATTGCCGTGAGCTGTGGTGTAGGTTGCAGATGCGGCTCGGATCCCGCATTGCTGTGGCTGTGGCGAAGGCCGGTGGCTACAGTTCCTGTTAGACCTCTAGCCTGGGAATCTCCATATGCCGCAGGTGCAGCCCTAGAAAAGCAAAAAGTCAAAAAAAAAAAATTGCTTGTTGACCATAAGCAGTGGTCTCTCACTGTTAAAGCTGTTCCCAGAGAATGCTGGTCGCTAGGGCAAGATTTCAGTACAGCTCATCAGACACCAAAGCCCAAAATTCCAAGTGAACCATCAGGCTAGGCATCTTCTGGCTTAGTTGCCTATGATGCCCTCTCTTGCTCTCTCTCACCCATTCCCCTTGCTTGTTTATGTAAATCTTTCTTACAATAGTAGTTGCTTCCTAAAATACTTCATCTTAACCTTTCGAGGATAAGTAAGTTCTAGGCCTTGGGGATCCCACATAAACCACATAATCAAGACTAGAACCTAGGCATTCCCATCGTGGCTCAGTGGAAATGAATCCGACTAGTATCCATGAGGGCACAGGTTCAATCCCTGGCCTCGCTCAGTGGGTTAAGGATCCGGCATTGCCGTGAGCTGTGGTGTAGGTCACAGACACGGCTTGGATCTGGCGTTGCTGTGGCTGTGGTGTAGCCCAGGGGCTGCAGCTCCCATTCAACCCCTAGCCTGGGAACCTCCATATGCCATGGGTATGGCCCTAAAAAGACGAAAAAAAAAAAAACGACTAGCGCTTATAGGGACATGGCTTAGTGGTAATGAACTCCACTAGTATCCATGAGGACGCAGATTCAATCCATGGCCTCACTCAGTGGGTTAAAGATCTGGCATTGCTATGAGCTGTGGTATAGGTTACAGATGTGGTGCAGGTTGCAGACAGGTCTCAGATCCCGCATTGCTGTGGCTGTGGTGTAGGCCGGTAGCTACAGCTCTGATTGGACTCCTAGCCTGGGAACTTCCGTATACCCTAAAAAGACAAAAAAAAAAAAAAAAAGAAGAAGACGACTGGAGCTTGTGAACCAGCCACGTTCTGCAGGTTAAGGGCTCTAAAGGTGTGTTGCATTAGGACACAAGAAAAGGAAAACCTTTTGCTTCATTTCTTTTGGAGAGAAAAGAAAATCAACACTTTGAAGAGAGCTGCCACATTGTGCTTCCATTTATTTGCCCAGCTGTTTCTCTCTTAATTGCAATCCTGTCTTTTTCAAGAACATGTTGGAAAAGGTACCAGAATCTCAGACAGGCCAGAAAAAAACCACAGTGCTTTCATTGGTAATCTGCTACTCGGGGGATTCGAATCTGATTTCATTAGGTTTCCACTTTGCAAGCCCAAATCAAAAATGTTAGTAGCTTCTAACTCGGGGGTTCTCAGCCCGGGCTGTACATTGTAATAACTGGGGGAGTTTTTTGGTTTTTTGTTTGTTTGTTTGTTTGTTTTTCTTTAGGGCCACACCTGTGGCATGTGGAGGTTCACAGGCTAGGGGTCTAGTTGGAGCCACAGCCACCAGCCTACACCACAGCCACAGCAACACCAGATCCTTAACCCACTGACTGAGGCCAGGGATCGAAACCACATCCTCATGGATACTAGTCAGGCTCATTATCCACTGAGCCACGACAGGAACTCCTGTTTTTTGTTTTTGTTTTCTTTTCTTTTAATTCTGATACCCAGGCCATAACCCAGACCAGTGAACCTGAACCCCTATGGGTAGGCATTAGCGTGTTTTAAAATGCCCTCGTGTGTAGCCAAGAAGGAGACCCGCTGATCTCACTTGTCTGTTCCCCAAATTTCTTCACTTTTGTTTTTCTAGCTGTTTCTTGGAAACATCTGTTGAAAGTTGGCCTTGCCCCCAAATTCAGTTCTGCTAGATTTTTCTCGTGTGTGTGTGTGTGCACGTGCACGCGCGCACGCACAGGTGTACATGAGAGAGTGACAGAGAAGGATGGAGGGAATGAAAGAATGCATGTGTTTTCTAGAAAGCCTCATGATCCTCTGATCTGTATCAAAAATCAAGTCTTCTTTAAGGTACTGACTGTGGTTTCGTATTTGCGGATAGTCTGGAAGATTTTCCTTCGACAAGAGCAGGATGTATTTGCTGACTTCGATCCCTTATAACGTGTGTCACCGCATATCGTCTCACTTGACTCTCCCCACATCCCTGGGAGGCAGCCTGCACTGGTCCTGAACTCTTAGCTGTTAAATACATGAGCTTCTTGTTATTGGTTGAGGTCTGGAGCACACTTTCTTTATGCTGAATTATGATAATGAAGTTCTAGTGCACTAGAGAGATAATCTGATCTTCTGATATAATAGGGAAAAAAAAGGTTTTGTTGTACTGGAATTATATCTAAACAAAGACACCTTTACGCTCTGCCAGGGATGGAGGAACATTCTAGCAGAATAAGTCAAGCAGACACCTTCAGGGTCCTCCCTCCTGTCTTTGCTGAATTATTTCTGTGGCTGCTGCAGGTGGAACATGCATTGTGTTTCTCAGGAAACCACCCTTTCTGCCCTGCTCCTCCATCCCTCACCATCTCGCAAAGCTTGGTGAGCCGTAAAAATATCTCCCGTTGCGTTTGAAGTCCTTTAGGCTGTGAATGCTAAGACCCCCATCCCGGTGGGCTCTGGCAAGCACAGCTGTTAGGCCATGTGGAGGCACAGGGGTCGTTGCTGAACGGATGACCAATCTTAACAGTAGTCACACCCCCCGGTGGAGTGTTGAAGCCCAAAAGGAGATGCCAGTGAGTAAGTCTGAAGCGATGCATGTGAAGTCCTGACTGTGGTTCTCGTCACATCGTAACGTGCTCAGTAATCATCAGCTCTTGATCACCTTGCAAACTGGCGGTCCTGTGCCTGGGGAAACCACAGGGGTCGGACGAAGTCAGCCTCTGCATCTTCACTGCTTATTCTTTTCTCCTGCTTTTCCTTCTGCCTGGAGTGTTCCCCTCCCAGATCACTGCCTGGCTCCCTCACTGCATTCAGGTCTGTGCCCAGAATAAGCTCTGAGAGGTTATCTAGAACGACCTAGCCCATCCCTCTTATGCCTTTATACTCCTACTTTATTCTTCCTCGTAGACTGTGTCACCACTGTCACATTACAAGTGGTTTATACTTTGGCTGCCCTGTACTCCCCGTTAAAATATAGACCCCCATGAGAGAAGAAGTGTGGGTGCCTGGTGCTGCCACACAGTAGGTGCTCAATAAATGGGTGTTGGTGAATGAGTTGGAGGGGTCAAGACTGATGGCAGGGAAAGAGAGTCACAGGCTGCTGCTATAATCCCATTAAGGACAGTTAATAGGGGGTCAGGTGGGCTGGATCCAAGACCTGTTTAAGTGATAGAAACAGCAGGATATGGCTTTTGCCAGAAAGGTGTCTAGATACGTAGGTTTCTTTCCTGGACAACTTGGGTAGATGGCGGTGCTGGTTACTCACCAAGATGGGAAGTGTAGGGGGGAAGGCAGAGGGTGGAAATAAATTCAGAGTCCTAAATGGATTTCATTAAAGGAGCCTGGGGACTGAAGAATGGAGAGGCCCCGAAGACAATTAACTGTCCAGAGAACGATCCAGAACAGAGACAGATTCGGGAGCCGTGAATGTGTGGTAGCTGAAACCACGAGGACAGATGAGAGCATCCAGGGAGGGTGAGCAGAGAAAGGGGGAATTATCAGAGAAGAGGGTTTCGAAGGCTTCGATGACGGGTTTAGCTCTGAGAAAGAGAAACACGTCCAACAATCAGTTTCCTGACCAAACAGAACCCTTTGGCCTCATCTATACCTTTTCCCTGTTGCCCTCCACACATTCCGTAAATTGTGGCAGCCGCCATCTACTATGGTGCTATGGCACTTTGCTAGGTACTAGAAGTAAAGATGAAAAAGTCAGAGCCTCTGCTTATCGTGTATTGGCGGTGAGGCGAATGCGTATAGAAACCATTGCAGAACAGCTTCTTGCGCGCTGAGACGGGGGGAGGCGGGAGCGCTGAGCACGGAGGAGGGGTGGGCGTGGTTTCTCACTCAAGGAAAAGTTTGGGGGGGGGGTTGTAAGTGTATGCAAACACTTGTGTGTTTTTCAGTGCAGGGCACCTGTGGCTTTTTCTCAGATTCTTAAAGGGATATATGAATGACTCCTTTTGGCATCTTTAGAGGCGTGATGAGGAGTTCCCATTGTGGCTCAGCGGATTAAGAACCAGACATAGCCTCCGCAAGTGGGAGAGGATCTAATGTTGCCACAACCTGCGGTGTAGGTTGCAGATGTGGCTCCGATCTGGTGTTGCTGTGGTTGCGACATAGGCTGGCAGCTGCAGCTCCGATTCGACCCCTAGCCCAGGAACTTCCATATGCCGCTGGTGCGGCTGTGAAAAGAAAGAAACAAAACAAAAAAGCAAGAGGCATGATGAGGTTTGGTTTTTAGGAGGCTAATTCTGACAGTGTTACAGTGCAGGGACTGAACTAGGAAGGGACTAGGAAGGGGCTGGTGAAACAAATACCGATTCAGTAAATACCCTTTAGGGCTTGGGACACGGTGCCACTGGTGATACTTAATTGAAGTAGGGCCCCGAGAAGGACAGTGGTAAGGCAAAGTAAGGGGTTTCATTTGGGCCAAATCAGCTGTGTGAGCCCCATGGGCCCTCCAGGGGACCCCTGTCTGAGCTCTCTCCAGACAAACAGAATTCCCATCTGGATGTCCAGAAAATGGTCTGAGCTTGACATTCACGTTTGAGAATTATCAATATTTTAAAGAGAGGGAGACTTGCAGCCCCTTCTCCGCACTAGACCCATGTTGTCCACCCAGGCGATGGCTGCCTCCTAGCTCCCCAGCTGCACTGTAAGCTCCCTAAGGGAAAAGCTGCATTTTCTAATTCATTTGCCTGCATCATCTGAAAGAGTGAGCTGGAACTTCCAGTTCTGGGCAAGATAGAGTAGACGCATTTCCCCCTTACTAAATACAACTTCAAGCCCTGGACATTATATTAGGAAACAAATATTAAGACTGAAAGGGGGGAGTTCCCCTTGTGGCTCAGTGGTTAACAAATCCAACTAGGAACCTTGAGGTTGCAGGTTCAATTCCTAGCCTTGCTTTGTGGGTTAAGGATCTGGTGTTGCCGTGAGCTGTGGTGTAGGTTGTAGACACAGCTCGGATCTTGCATTGCTGTGGCTGTGGCATAGGCCAGCAGCTACAGCTCCGATTAGACCCCTAGCCTGGGAACCTCCATATGCCGCAAGTGTGGGCCTAGAAAGGCACAAAGACAAAAAAAAAAAAAAAAAAAGACTGAAAGGGGAGTTCCCAGTGTGGTTCAGCAGATGTGGGTTTGATCCCTGTCCTCGCTCAGTGGATTAAGGATCTGGCGTTGCCATGAACTGTGGAGTAGTTCACAGATGCAGCTCGGACCTGATGTGGCTGTGGTGTAGGCCAGCAGCTGCAGCTCTGATTCGACACCTAGTCTGGGAGTTTCCATATGCCGCAGGTGCGGCCCTAAGAAGAAAAAAAGAAGACTGAAAGGGAGTTCCCTGGTGGCACAGGTTAAGAATCTGACATTGTCACTGCTGTGGCTCTGGGTTCGATCCTTGCACTTACAGGCTGCAAGTGTGTCAAAAAGGGGGGGAGACTGAAAAAAAAGTAGACTAGCCAGGAAACTTAAGACTTGAGAAACAACATGGCAGTGAGCTTCTTGGGATTTCTTTTTGCCTGTATACATCCTGGAGGGCATGCTAGAGAAACCCTCTGCCCAGAAATGCCATTGGGCCCAGACGAGAAAAGCTTGCCCTCTCTTGCTGACGGACCAGAAAATGAGCAGCCTAACAAAACAGAAACCTTTTTTTCTTCCCTTTTTTTTTTCTTCTTTTTCTTTTTACAGCCACACCCATAGCATATGAAGTTCCCAGGCTAGGAGTTGAATCGGAGCTGCAGCTGCCGGCCTACACCACAGCCACAGCGACACAGGATTCGAGCCACGCCTGTGACCTATACCACATCTCATGGCAACACCGGATTTTTAACCCACAGAGCAAGGCAGGGATTGAACCCACATCCTCATGGAGACAGTGTCAGGTCCTCAACCCACTGAGCCACCATAGGAACTCCCAAAAAAGAAGTGTTTTTGACAATAAACATTCTTCTTCAGGAAAACACTGGAGAAGGTTGCAGGCCACCCCTCAGTGGGCGCGGGAGAGGCACCTCTTCACTGCCAGGCGAGGGTAGCGGTCCAGGCTTCCCGTGAGACTTTGCTAATGAAACGCAGATCGGGGGGACAGGGGAGCATCAGAGAGCTGCAGAGGGGCGCCTGGACTTCCATCCCACCCAGGGGAAGAGTGGCGGCCCTTCCCCTCTGTAGGGAGGCCGGGTGAGGCGCTGGCTCTGCAGCGGCTCCTGGTGGTTCTGAAGTGCCTCTCATTCTCCCCAGCAGGGTGGTACCGAGGAGGCCACGTGGGGCCTGAACTCTCACCCCCGCCAGCAGTAAGGCGTTGGTGCCCCTTTCCCTACTGGTCCGTTATTAGCAGAAGCCTGCTAAAATCGAAGATTTAACTTCAGTCCAGAGTTGATAACATAATACGCAGAGTGACCAGGATGTGATCAAAAATCACTCAACATCCCTAAAATCGAGTGGTAATAGTTCACAAGGATTCGTCTTGTTGACACACGTAGGCTAAGGAAAGTAAACCCAAAATTATGAGTGAATAATCTCTGCATTGAGAAGATCGTTGTTGGTAAGGTAAAAAAAAAAAAAATCCATGAAAAGACAAATATGTGCTGAGTGGGTTAAGAACCTGACATAGTGTCGTGAGGATGTGCGTTCAATCCCTGGCCTTGCTCAGTGGGTTACGGATCCAGCATTGCCATGAACCGTGGTGCAGGCTGGTAGCTGCAGCTCCCATTCGACCCCTGGCCTGGGAACTTCCATATGCCACAGGGGCAAAAAAAAAAAAAAGACCAATAAGGAAAGTAACTTAAGCTGGTATTTTAAGAGAGAGAAAAAAAATCACTTCAAAATTGATCATATAAAACTTGACTCAATTAGTAAAGCAATTAGCTTTGTAAAATAATGATTTGATTGTCTAAGATGCAGTTGTTGACAAGTTTTACCTACATCAATCGTTGTGTGTGATTAAAATCACTTGGGGAGGTTTTAAAAACTATAGATGCCGAGGCCTGTCCAAGACCAAATAAATCCAGGTATTGCCAGTGCTGCTAACCGGCAGCCAGAGTGGATAGCCATCAGCCTAAATCAACCATAGGGGATAAATAGGACCTAGGCGGAGAAACTGTACCACCACTCCTGAATAGTCAAAATAGATGTGACGGAGTTTGGGCACTGAATTGTGCATTCTCTTTCTAAAGGAGGGCCCTCCTGGGCCATTTATCTTGCTTCATGCATCCTTGTGATGCATCTGAGTACCTGTTGTCCAAGCCCACAACAGTAAATCTGAAGTGGGAATTAAAAGGGAGTCAGACTCTAACAGGCAAGCATATTGATGTCTGCAATATGTGAAAACCGAACATACAGAAAGGCTCAGAGGAGATTTAGTTCAGTTCGTTCAGTTCCAGGAGATGGCTTGGTATTAAAAAGCTTGAAGTGATTTCTCGAGCTGTCTTCTCAGAGCAGTCTTTTTGGAATTAAAATTCAGTTTTTCACGAAACTACTGACTACCAAGCTGCAAACCCAGGAACTCAAATCTAGGAGACCTCCAGTAAGCGTGTCTTGAGATTTTTAACAAAAAGAAAACAGTTGGCCATTTATTTAGCTGATACCCACGAATGGGTACGTTCTAACCCTCCTTTTAGTAAGAATTTTGACAAATGTAGTCTAAACATGAGAAAGCCAGAGTTCCCTTGTGGTTCAGTGGGTTAAGGATCAGGCATTGTCACTGCTGTGACTCCAGTTACAGCTGTGGCTCGGGTCTGATCCGGACTTGGGAACTTCAATAAGCTGTGAGCGGGGGCCAAAAAGCAAACAAGAAAAAGCCAAATTTGTGTGCTGCAAATAAGGTACTTTCAACAGAAGGGAAAAATGATTCAAGCATTTGCATTTAGAATGGACAAGCAAGGAGGTCCTTCTGTACAGCCCAGGGAACTGTAGCCAGTCTCTTGGGATAGAACACGATGGAAGATAATATGAGAAAAAGAATGCATATATATGTATATATATGCATATATATGTATGACTGGGTCACTATGCTGTATGCACGTTGTAAATCAACTATATGCTAATAAAAAAATAATAATAAATTAATAGCGGAGGCTATGGCAAGCCCAGATATCTGTGTAACTCTAAAGGAATCTATTTAATTTCATAAAGTACAACGTTCATTTGTGATGAGAACATTATCTAGGTTGTAAGTGTTCCTCTTCACGGTGCCCTTAATTCCTGTCGGGATGAGGAATATTTAGAAGAAATTCAAGTTGAAAGTGGAGATGTTATTTATTCAATGCAGTTAGATGGATTGGTATTGGAATTTTTTTTTTTTGAAGAGTTTTGCTGAGTTGCTTTCATCAAGCTGTTAAAATCAAGGGTTGAAAAGCCCTGTCAATCAATAATATAAACTTAGCCCTCTGGCCAGTTAATTATAATTATTTTCATTGACCTGAATAATATTGATCAATAGTACTAAGCTCATAACTATGTGCTTGTGCCTAAAGTTGATTAAACTGGCTTTAAGACAATTTCTTGTTTATGGCTCATGGCCCATATTTTGTAGAAAAGGTTTTATTTCACCATTAGAATGTCATGTGCTTTAAACACGCTGTTGTGATTTTTGGAGCGTGTGGTCCAGGGGTATGATCATAGGAATGCCAGATGCCCTTGAAGATGAATGTGTTTCAAAGCACGTTTACTAATTATGTTCACCGTAACAACTCTGAATCCTTAAGAAAGTAAAAGAATGATTTTATTTTATAATGTTTAACAAAGCTGGAAAACATTTCTTAAAAAAAGAGTGTGTTCTTATGTGTTCTAATATGGTGACACTTTTTTTAAAGTTCTTGAATGTGATTCTTATTGGTAAAGGCATAAGCTCTTAGCAATCTTGAACTATGCATCCTTTCTATTATGCATCTACAAAATTAAGATGTCTCTATTTTCTGGTCACTGTTGCTGTGCACCTTAAAACCACCTCCTTTCTATTATGGTCATGGGTTCTTTAGGTCAGGAATTCAGAAAGGGCAAAGCAGATAGTTTGTCTCTGCTGTATAATAGCTGAGGCCTTAGCTGAGAAATCTAGAAGGTTGGGAGTGACGCAAAGGCTGGGTGGTGGAATCATTTGAAGGCTCCTTCACTCAGGTGATTGACACCTATCTGGGCTGGGAGAACTTAAAGACCAGGATGCTAACCAGAGATCCTTGGCTTTTTTACAACTTGGTGGCTTCAGGGTAGTCAGACTTCTTACAGGGTGGCTTAGGGCTCAGAGCATGGGTGTCCCAGTGAACGAGGCAGAAGCTGCATCCCCTTTTGTGACCTAACCTCAGAAGTCACACAGCATCACTTCTGTTGCATTTTATTGGTTAAGAGCAAGTACTAGGATCAGCTCAGATTCAAGGGGAGGAGACCTCCATCTCTCAAATGGGCAGAATGTCAAGGGATTTATGAACAAAGTTTAAATCCTCCACAGTCTTCCTCTGGGTCAGAAATTATTTTCATTACTCTGATATTCAAAATGCACTCACCCCCACCCAGGATGCTCCAAAGTCTTGTCCCCACATGTCATCAGGTTCAGGGTTGTGGTCCAGGATCTCATCATGTAAGTCCATCCAGGTGTAGTTCCTCGCCCAGAGTTCCTTCAACCTGAAGACCTGTGAAACTCAGTCCTTAAAAGGACAGTTTATCGGCTCCACCTACCCAGAGTACAGTGGTGATACAGGGAAGGGTTACCAAGCTACATGTCCTCCTTGGGGAGAGATGGGAAATGGGAGGCACTAACAGTCATGGGCCATCTGTGCTTGCAACTAAGTAGCCTTCTTAGTCTGCTTCCTACCCACCAGGTTGGGGGGGGGTCCAACAGCCCCCACACATTTTGTAACATCTCTGTCCCTTTCAGTCCAACCTGATACAATTCCTTTGGAGTCTTGGTGGATTTACTGTGTATCAGTTTTCAATCCACTAAAACCATGCCCACAGATCTCTGCAAGGTAAGCTCTCCTGTACCTTTAGCTACTTTCTGACAAGGCCCCTAAGACTCTTAAGAGCCCCTTCGTTTGATAGAGAGCATTCATAAGGCATGCCCTGAAGATCTTTAGGGACCTTTTAATCTGGCTGGAAGTTTCTGTGAAGCACTGCCTTAGCTCTTTCTGAGGTTTTGACAAATCTCACTCTGGATTCGTTCATTTCTCAATTTTAGAATCATTTGCCATCTGGAGAAGCAGGAAATAAGAAACTTTTATTTTCAAACCCAGCAAGTTCAGGCTCTTTTATATTTTCTTTAAATTTTGCACGAAAGCCTAACACTTCTGTATTAAGATCATCTTTCTCCTCTCACGTGTTTTCATAGACAGCAAGAAGCAGCCAGATGGTACTTCCGGTCTCCTGTCTAGAAATCCTTCTCTAGGTCATCGAAGTTGTTACCTATGCTTTCTCTTCTCTGCCTTCCCATAGGCAATAGTGTTGTCCAGTTTTCTGCCACTTCATAACAAGGGTCTCCTTAGCTGGTGCTTGAAGTAATATTTTCCTTCAGGCCCCGGTGCCTGTCTCCTTAAACCCTATCATGATTCCACTGGCAGGCTCTTCCTCAAGGCTCTTCCAGCTGCTACCCACTTCCCAAAGCCAGTGCCAACTATTTTAGGACTATGCTACTGTAGCCCCTCACTGCTTCCAAATTTTTATTCCAGTCAACTACTGTTGTGTACCAAACACCCCAGACTTAGTGGAGTAAAAAAAACACATTTTCTTATGCTCATGGATTCCAGAGCTCAGGGATTTGGAAAGGGCACAATGGGGCCAGTTCACCTTTGCTGCACAATGTCTAGAGCCTCGGACGGAAGGCACAGACCCTCAAAATGACAGACGGTTGAGATCAATGGGACCGTCATACACTCACTCATCTTGGGCTGGGGCTGGAGAACTCTGTACCAGGACCACAGACCAAAGGATCAACACCTGACCTCCCTGAAAGGCTTGAGTTCCTCAAAGCACAGCGACCTGAAGACAGTCAACCCTCACACCTAGTCAGGGCACAAGCGCTTTATGGCTTCCAAATGATGGTTGTTCATGGGGAAACTCTTAGTTATCCCAAACTGTGCATCATTTCCATGATAAATCTGTACAGTAAGATCTCTGGTTTATACCCAGTTGGGCCAAGGAGAGAGTGAGGAAGAGAAGGAAAAAGAGGAAAAGGAAGGGAAGAAGGAAGACTGAGACAGATGACCAGAGAACAGAGAGGCAAAACCAGAAATAAAGTCACCAGGCATCCTACAAAAAGTCAGAGCATCTGTCTTCCAAGCTTCTGAATGGAAAACAGAATGAACAGAACGTTCTCCATCACTGAGCAGCCAAATCAATTTGTTAATTGAGATCAAAAGAGCATAAATATTATAACTCTGCAGTCAAACCAAAGAACTGAATCTACTTCTATTCTCCATGAACAGCAAGTCCAAAAGGCCACGTGCGTATATCAGAATACAGGCATATACCTGTAGAAATGAAGTGACCAGTCCAATGTGATGAAAGGTCTTTGTGTGTTAAGCACATCCCTAATAGGAGGGGAAACTCCAAGTTAATGAGGTCCCTCAGAGGTGTAGGTAGGAAGCAGCAAGCACAGAAGACAGGAGATCCTCCCGACTCAACAAGACATAGGGCAGCTGCTCGCTGGGAGTACGTCTGGAACAAGGAGGCCCCAGAGTGAAAACTAGACTGGAAACCCTATAAAAAAAAAAACGTGCATTCTGCTCCCTGGTCAGACCTTGTCGGTTTTAAGGAGTTGATCACCATTTTAAAAGAGTAATTCTGTTCAAAATATCAAGAGCTCAAGGCTCGTGGCCTATTACAGTATTTTATCTTTGGTCATGAGATGTCAGAGCTTTTTCTCACGATTCTCGTATTTCCTGGAAATCTCCAGCTTCTTGAAGTTATTGTTTGAGATTCTGGAATTTACATTTTGGGGTCCCACAGTTTTCAGTGACAAAAAAAAAAAAAAACGCTTGTGCGCATGTATGCAGAGTCATAAAGACGCAGACAGGGAGGTAAAGAGGAAGGCAAAGCAAAAAAGACGACAGGCGGAAGGACGTGCGGTTACAGTGGAGTTTGGGGGAGTGTGAACCCTGTGTCTGACCTCTTGTGCTGTCGACATGATTTTGCAGCCCCAGGAGTACACTTGGTATCAGTTCTTGTCCCACAAAGTGAAACTGAATGTAATCCTACAACTGTAGCATAATTTTTTTTTTTGTCTTTTTACATTTTTATGTAGAGCTGCACCCGCGGCATATGGAGGTTCCCAGGCTAGGGGTCTAACAGGAGCTGTAGCTGCCGGCCTTCACCACAGCCACAGCAATGTGGGATCCGAGCCACGTCTGCAACCTACACCACAGCTCACGGCAACGCCGGATCCTTAACCCACTGAGCGAGGCCAGGGATCGAACCCTCAACCTCATGGTTCTTAGTCAGATTCGTTAACCACTGAGCCACGAAGGGAACTCCCAGCATAATTTTTTTTAATTACTGAAAACTGGGGATTAGAAACCAAGGATTATGTGTCCATTAAGAGAAATCAGATGAGGACTTCCTGTTGTGGCTCAGCGGGTTAAGAACCCAACATAGTGTCTGTGAGAATTCAGGTTCGATTGCAAGGAATCTTAACATAAGAAAAATATATGGGCAACCAAAAATAGTTTAAATTCCAGACCACCTATTCCAAGCAATTTGAAAAAACCTACATTCTGTTATTATATTTTAAATAGTTCCTTTAGGATTACCGTTATAGCATTTGACTGGCTTGTCACCTTCAAAGATTGTTTTCTTTGTAAAATTCTCATAATCCTGTTGGAACAATTCATGAAAACAGAGAAAAGATAAAGAGAAAATTCAGTACTCCATGAGTTTGTTCTCACTACGGTGAACTCCTGGCTTTTTAGGTCTATGCAATGAGCTAATCTTTTTAGCTCTCAAGAGCTCAATGAGCCAATTTGACTCACAAATACAGAACTAAGTCTTCAAAAGAGCATTCAGAGGAACCCCTCTGGCATGATGGAAGTGCTTTGTATCTTGATTTGGGTGTCAAAAATCATCCACCTAAAAACTTAAAAGTCTGTGAATTTTGGAGCTCCTGGAGCTCCTGCTATGGCGCAACAGGATCAGCAGCGTCTTGGGAGCGCTGGGACGTGGGTTCGATGCTGGCCCAGCACAGTAGGTTCAAGATCCGGCACTGCCGCAGCTGCGGCTTAGGTCGTGACTGCTGCTCGGACCTGGCCCCTGGCCCAGGAACTCCACATGCCGCTGGGTGACCAGAAAGGAAAGAAGAAAAGTCTGTGAATTTTATTGTACGTAAATTATACCTCAGTTTTTAAAATCTTACTTGCCTGAAGGCTTAAGATATAATAGGGAGTATTCTGGGGTGAGCAAGGTCATATGTGTTCATTTCCGGTTAGTTTTCTTTTTACCTTTGTTTATAAAAATAGTAAAAGATGATATCTACTAACATACTTAGTCTCTGTCATTTAAAAATTGTGTTAAAAAATCCAGGGAAAAATCTCCATACTCGCTTTTAGCTTCATCATCCTTTTCTCCAGAGGAGGGAGTCTGCTGGCTCCTTTTTCCACCCTGCTTTACTGCCCGAGATGATCAGGTGGCTAGAAAAAAGTTAAAACTGCTATTGTAGTGATGATAGAATAATAAATGCAGTTGAGGATTACCAGCTTACTCTGAAGAGCAATACTCTTTGCTACACTGTGGAGCATTTGTAAAATAAAAACAATACAGGTACCAGTGTCATACTTGCCTTGAAAAGGTGGAAGCCTTCAAGCGAGGAGAAGATTCTTGTGGGACAAGCGCATAGAGCGCATATAACTGTGACCAAGTAATAAGCTGAGTGACACTGGTGTGGTTCTCCTTAGCAAACCACTCTTACCCTTGTGGGCTGCGCCCTCTCACTCGTGGTCTTTGAATTCAGTCTGTTAATTATTTTGGAAATTTGCATCTGTACTTGGGAGGCTGGTCTCTGGGTGGGTGTGTGAAAGAGATCTTCCTCGAGTTTTGCCACGTGGACTTAAACAAAATGAGTTGGGCCTGTATCTGTTTCTGTTTGAGTATTTTCCGTAGCACAGAAATTACCTAGACCTTGAGAGTTTAGCTATATCATCCGCTGTGCCCAGTAACATTTGGGAGAGTGTTTTTCCGACAATGTAAACATTTTTCTTTTCCCTAGTTATGAATTGATTTTGATTATTTCGTCTTTCTTTGAGTCAGTTTTCATAATTTGTATTTTCCTGTGAAAGCATGCATTTCACAAACTATTTAATCTATTCATACGAAATTACAAATTGTTAATTGCTCATAATGTCCTGGATACTAGTCGAGTTTGTTACCGCTGAGCCACGGTGGGAAGTCCCAGTATTTTGTTTCCTTAAACTTGATATTTAAACACTTTCTATTTTTAATGCTTCTGTGCTCTTTCCTTCTCTTTTCTACTTGCTATGTTGTTCAGGTTTTGTTTTTTCTCTCTTTACTAATGATTAGAAAGTCATATTTCTTTTTTTCGTAAAAATTTTTATTGTAGTTGATTTACAGTGTTCTGTCAATTTCTGCTATACAGCAAAGTGAACCATTCATACATTATATATTTTATATATATATATACATTCTTTTTCTCATGTTATCTTCTATCATGTTCTGTCACAAGTAATTGAATATAGTTCCCTGTGCTATACAGTAGGACCTCATTGCTTATCCGTTCTACATGTAATAGTTTGCATCTACGAACCCCAAACTCCTGGTCTGTCCCCCTCCCCTCTCTCCCTTGGCAACCACGAGTCTGTTCTCCATGTCTGTGAGCCGGTTTCCGTTCTGTAGATAGGTTCAACTGTGCCATATTTTAGATTCCACATGTAAGTGATATCATATGGTATTTGTCTTTCTCAGAAAGTTATACATCCTTTTTAACTCTAATAATGGTTACTGCTAAATATTTAAACTGATCTCTCTTAATCAATACCAAGAATAAAATGAATTTACTTCTCTCCTCCTGTGAATGATGACAGAATTAATGTTCCCTTCCTCTCCGCTGCCCACGCCTTCCTGTATTTTCAGGCAGAAGAAACAGCTTTTTTTAAATGCATGTAAACCTGAG
Organism: Catagonus wagneri; assembly: GCA_004024745.2. Classification (NCBI taxonomy): domain Eukaryota; kingdom Metazoa; phylum Chordata; class Mammalia; order Artiodactyla; family Tayassuidae; genus Catagonus; species Catagonus wagneri. The sequence continues at coordinate 263,924 of PVHT020001178.1, read as the reverse complement.
TGTTATTTTCCTGTGTCAGTGGCTTATAGTACGTGCCTAAATACTTGAAGATTTTTTTCCCCTTTAGTCTAGGGCTGCGTTTCCCTGTGATTCTCTTGTTAATGAAGTTGGGCTGGTACCTCTGACTCCTTTCTATCCAAAGACTTAGATCTCTCTGACATTGAAAATTTTTCTTCAACTATTCCTCATTTGTTTCTGCAGTATCTGTTCCTTTACTGACTGCTTCTGTCGTGTTTTTAATTTACCATGTTTATCTTTCAGAATCACCTCTTTTTCTAATACTGGTCTCTTTCGCACTTACTTCCTACATGAGAGTATATATTCGAGATTTCCTTTTCTGGTTCTCTTTGCTTTCCTGCCAAGGAGGGTCTACACTGATTCCTCAGGCTGGCCTTCTCCTTTGAAACTTCAGACCTTTTTACTTGTTTCCTTGTGTCACCGTTTGATCCTCCCTAAGGAAGAGAGTCTGGGAGAACTGAGATGGATTTACCATCAGAGGTTGCATCTGCCCTGCTTGAATCTTCAGAACCAAAGAGGAAGAGGAGTTCGTATTGTGGTGCAGCGGAAATGAATCTGACTTGGAACCATGAGGTCGCAGGTTCAATCCCTGGCCTCGCTCAGTGGGTTAAGGACCTGGCGTTCCCGTGAGCTGTGGTGTAGGTCGCAGACACAGCTCACATTCTGCGTTGCTGTGCCTGTGGTGTAGACCGGTGGTTGTGGCTCTGATTCGACTCCTAGCCTGGGAACTTCCATATGCTTTGGGTGCGGCCCTAAAAAGCATAAAAACAAAAACAAACGAACAACAAAAAAAAACAAAGAGGAAGAAGGTTTAGATTTATCGTAGCATAGGGATCTCATGGATTATGAGGGGGAAAAGGCAGATGGGGAAAGCCTTGATAAGCAGTTGTACTTTTTCTTAAATATTTTTAAAATATATATATATATTTTTTTTTTTTTTTTGTCTTTTTGCCTTATCTAGGGCCACACGCGTGGCATATGGAGGTTCCCAGGCTAGGGGTCTAACAGGAGCTGTAGCTGCCAGCCTTCGCCACAGCCACAGCAACGCGGGATCCGAGCTGCGTCTGCCACTTACACCACAGCTCACGGCAACGCCGGATCCTTAACCCACTGAGCAAGGCCAGGGATCGAACGCGCAACCTCATGGTTCTTAGTCGGATTCATGAACCACTGAGCCACGACGGGGACTCCGTAAAAAATATTTTTATTAAAGTATAGTTGAGTGATAGTGTTTGATCAGTTTCTGCTGCATAGCAAAGTGACCCAGTCATACTTATATATACATTCTGTGTATATATAATCTTCCATCATGTTCTGCCACAAGTGATTAGAAGCAGTTGCACTTTTGTTAGAGAACTTATCTCTGTGTCCTGGCTACCCAAACACAGCGGGGGGTAGCACCCCTTCCCTAAGGGACATATTTGCACACGACACGGTACCTTCCTTTGGCCTGGTGCTGCTGCAGAGGTTGTCAAATTTCGCTTCCCTATCTTTCTGAGAGTGTAAAAACCCTTGAAGACAGAGGGATTTGGCTTATTTATCTTTGTACACCCTTGAGTTGCTCCTCTTTGATCCCTTCCACAATCTTAGGAGGCAGACAGGGAGCCTAGCAGGGTCCTTATTTTGCAAAAGAGGAGACCCATGTCCCAAGAAACTAAGTGATTCACCCAGGCTCCCTTGGCTGAACGGAGCTGAAAAGCCAGGTCATGCCTTACTCCATTGCTCTTCCCCGCCTTCCAGCCTGTCTCCCAGAGCAAAACAGGCATCCTGGATGCCGTTCGTCCTGCCTTGGTGACGACAGGGACTTAATCTTCCTTTTTTGGTGCAGCGGAGGAAAGTAATGCTGTTTTCTCTCTTCTCTGGGGGGACTCTGGCACACCCCTCCGCCTGAACACCCACAGGAAGGATTTCTGTGCTCAGCAGCATGAAGCCACCCAAACAGGGCAGAGTAAGGAGGGGCGGGAAAGGAAGCCCACACCCCGAGGTGGAGGGTAGCTGAGAAAACAGGCACGGATGCCTCTGCTGCGGCCCGGACGGCATCCAAGGAGGGATCCCCTAACTGGATGGCTTCGTCATTCACCGCCTGGGATATGCCGGCAGAGTTACTGCTGTTAGAATTCTCACTTTGTGAGGCTTTAATCAAGCTCTCCTGTGAAGTGCTCCATGCTGTCCATTTTTGCATTTTGCGTATGAAATAATCAAATGAGAGGGAAGCACTGTAGCCAGAAAATGGTTTCTTAATAAAAATGATTGTTTTAATTTAATCACATAAAAATCATCTTGATGGGATGCCCCTGAGTGACAGAGAGATTGATAGTCTCTTACCCCGGGGCCTCAGCACGTGATCTATACACGTTTGTGAAATGACTTCCAGTTTCTTGAATATTTTCCCTTCTCTCTGTTGAGCACCATCTCTGGCATTCTTTAAAATCAACCTAAGGTGGAGTTCCCATTGTGGCTCAGCAGGGTAAGAACCTGACAGAATCTGTGAGGATGCAGGTTCAATCCCTGGCCTCGCTCAGTGGGTTATGGATTGGCATTGCTGCAAGCTGCAGTGTCGGTCAAAGATTTGGCTCAGATCCAGTGTTGCTGTGGCTGTGACACAGGCCAGCAGCTGCAGCTCCGATTCGACCCCGAGCCCAAGAACTGCCATATGCTGCAGGTGCAGTTGTAAAAAGTATTTTTTGTTTTAATTTTTAAAAACCAACCTAAGAACTCAACTCGCCTCCTATGAAAATTGATTTACTTGTTATTTAGGGATTTATGCAGCCTGTGTTCATTTGTACATGCTGTTTCTATTGCAGCAGAAAGAACAGGGGTCCGGGTCAGTCTATGGGCCTGAGTTCCAATTTCAGGGTCTGCACATGTTTAATTTTGTCGAGTCTCAGTTTCTTTCTCTGTAAAACCCAGGCACAGGACTAAATGGTTTCCCAAATCTATGAACTGTTAAAGGATTCTTCAGTTGTCAGACATTTTTCTCTTCCACTCCTGCAGCTGGATTATGAACTCCCCCTAGAACAGCGATTATACCTCCCGCGTCCCTGGTACTTCCATTACCACCCCAGGCTGCCTGGCACTCTGCCCCCAGATGACATCCTGTCAGTGCTGATGGCCAGACTAAATGACAGCACCTATGGTGGCCAGGAGGTGGCACTTTGGTATTTTCTGCACTAGAAGATCAAACCACAGAAAGAAATCACTTGGGCGCTGCTTTATTGACCAAAGTAGATCTAGGGAGCAAAAGAACCAAGGAGCTCTATACATACATTTTTTTTAATTTGTGTGTAATAAATAAAACTGGCTTTTGGTGGTGGCGATGGTATACAGGTCTGTGGGTCTTGATACATGCGAAGATTTCTGTAACCACCTCCTCAGCGAGGTTGCAGAGTCATTCCATGACCCCCCAAAATCCTTTGTAGTAGACATCCCCTGACCCCAAACCCTGACAGCTGTGTTCTAGAATGTCACATAAAAGGAGTCATATAGTGTGTAACCTTTTGAGATTGGCTGCTTTCACTCAGTGTAATGCCTTTGAAATAAATCTGTGGTGTTACATATCATTAATTTGTATTGTTCATTCCTTTTTATTGCTGAATAGTATTCCATCGTATAGATGTAGCACACTTTATCTCTTCACCTTTCGATGGATATTCTGGCTGTTTCCAATTTAAAGCACTTATGGGTAGAGCTGCTGTAAAAATTCATGTATAAGTTTTTGTGTGAACCTAAGATGTTGGTTTTGTCAGGGTTTTTTGTGGGTTTTTTTTGTTTTTTGGGGTTTTTTTGGGGGGGGGTTTGCTTTCTAGGGCCACACCCATGGCATATGGAAGTTCCCAGGCTAGGGGATGAATCGGAGCTGTAGCCGTTGGCCTGCGCCACAGCCATAGCAATGTCAGATCCAAGCCGCATCTGCGACCTACACCATAGCTCATGGAAAAACTGGATCCTTAACACTGAGCGAGGCCAGGGATAGAACCCGCGTCCTCATGGATTCTAGTCAGATTCGTTAACTGCTGAGCCATGATGAGAACTTCTGAACCTAAGTTTTTACTCCTCTAGTATAAATGCCTAGGAGTGAGATTTCTGGATCATATGGTAATTCTCTGCTTAACTTTTTTTGTAACTGCCAAATGGTTTTCCCAGTGATTGTGCCATTTTGCATTCCCACCAGCAGTGTTTGAGCGTTCCGGTTGTTCCACATCCTCAGCTGCATTTGGTATTGGCATTTTCGCTGCTCTTCTTCCTCTTGGTTTTGTTTTTATTTTGGCCATTCTGATAGGTTTGGGGCAGTAGGCTTGTTGTAGTTTTAATTTGCATTTCCCTGAAGACTAGAGACATTGAGCATCTTTGCGTGTGCTTAGTTGCCACCCATAGGTTTTCTTTGGTGAAGCAACTTCAAATCTTTTGCTTTTTTTTTTTTTTTCTCTCTCTTCTGGCCACTGCATGCAGCAGCTTGATGTGGGATCTTAGTTCCCAGACCAGGGGTCACACCAAGCGGTAAAAGTGCCAGGTCCTGACCACTAGACTACCAGGCAACTTCCTGTTTTACCCATTTGAAGTTGACTTGGTTGCTCTCGCTGTGAGTGCTTTATATATTCTGGATCCAAGTCTTTTATCAGTTAAATCTCTGCAAATATTTTCTCCTAGTCAGGAAGTAGTCTTTTCATTCAGTCAATGTCTTTCTTAGAGAAAACTTGTAATTTTTTTTTTGTCTTTTTGCCTTATCTAGGGCCGCACCCCGGGCATATGGAGGTTCCCAGGCTAGGGGTCTAACAGGAGCTGTAGCCGCCGGCCTACACCACAGCCACAGCAACGTGGGATCTGAGCCGCATCTGCAACCTACCTACACCACAGCTCATGGCAACGCCGGATCCTTAACCCACTTAGCAATGCCAGGGATCGAACCCGCAACCTCATGGTTCCTAGTAGGATTCGTTAACCACTGAGCCATGACGGGAACTCCAAAAGTTGTAAATTTTAATGAAAGTTCACTAGCAGTTTTTTTCTTTTATGGCTTGTGCTTTTGTTGTCATTGCTAAGAAATCTTTGCCCAGTCCAAGGTCTCAGAGATTTTTCTTCTGTGTTTTCTTCTAGAAGTTCTACAGTTTTATATTTTGCATTTAGAGCTATGATCCATTTTTGAAATAATTTTTCATGAAGTGTGAGATTTAGGTCAACGTTTATATCTTTTGGCCAGTGGAGGTCCAAGTGTTCTGAGTTATCCAAATGTTCAAATTATCCTTTCTCCATTGAATTGCCTCTGCGTCTTTGTGAAAACTCAGTTGGTGATATCTATGTGGGACTCTGGCTCTTCATTCTCTTCCCACTGATCTCTGTTTTTATCCCCTTGACAGTCCTTTTGACAATTATATAGTCTTGTTACTTCAGCTTTATAGTAAGTAAAAAAGTCAGCTCCTGGGAGTCCTCCAATTTTGTTCTTCTTTTTCAAATTGTTTTGGCTGTTCTAGTTCCTTAGCCCTTCTGTATACATTTTAGAATCAGCTTGTTGATATCTACAAAAAAATCTGCTGGGACTTTGGTTGGGACTGCATTAAATCTATAGATCAAATGGGGAAAATTGGCAAGATTCAACCATGCTGAGTTTTCCAGTCCACAAATACATTGTTTCTTGCTCTTTAGGTTTTCTTTTATTCCTGTCATCAGCATTGTCATTTGATTTCTTTCTTCAACATTTCATGGTTTTCAGCTTACAGGTCCTAGACACATTTGGATAGATTTATGTCTCAGTATTTCTGGTTTGGTTTTAGAGTTGTTGTAGATGGCTTTGTTTTTAAATTTCTGTTTCCAGTTTTTCATTGCTGGTATTTAGAAATATTTTTGTCTATTGGACTTGCATTTTCTGACCTCGCCAAACCCATTTCTTAATTCTGAGAGGTATTTTGTACATTCTTTGGAATTTTCTACATAGATAATTGTGTAATCTGAAAATAAATCATTCATTTCTTCCCTTTTAATCTAAATGCCTTTTAATTTATTTAACCTGCCTACTGCTCTGGCTAGGGCTTCCAGTGTGACTTTGCACAGCAGCAGTAACAGTAGAAATCCTTGTGTTGCTCCTGATCTTTGGGGAAAATATTCACTCTCACCACTTAGCATGATGTTAGCTGTGGCATTTTTGTAGATGTCATTTATCAGGTTGAATTCTCTTCTAATCCAGGTTTACTGAGAGATTTGTATCATGAATGGATGTTGAATTTTGTCAGATTCTTTTTCTGCATCAGTTGATGTGATCATGTGGCTTTCTTTTTAATTCTGTTGCTATGATGGATTAAATTGATTGATTTTTTTAATACCAAGCTAGCTATGCGTATCTTCAATGAACTCCACTTACACGGTCATGATGTATTGTTGTTTTTATATTTTTTTGGATGCAACTTACTGATATTTTGTTGGCTGTTCTGATTATTTCCATGTTCGTGAAGGATATTACATTTTGGTGTGTAGTTTTCTTGTACTGCCTTGTCTTTTTTTGGCATCAGGACAGTGCTCAGAAAATGAGTGATGAAGTATTCCCTTCTCTTCCATTTTCTAGAAGACATACAGAGAATTGGTGTTCTTTCTTCTTTTAAATATTTGGTAGAATTTACCAGGGCAATGATCTGAACCTGGAGTTTTCTTTTTTGAAAGGTTTTTAAGTACAAATTTAATTTCTGTAATAGATTTAGCAGTATTCAGATTATCTATTTCTCATTGGGTGAGTTTTGATAGTTTCTAGCTTTCAAGGAATTGTTTGGTTTTATCCAAGTTGTTGAAGTTATGCACATAAAGCTATAAATATTCCTTTATTGTCCTTTTAATGTCTACGTGGCCTGCAGTAATAGCCACCCTTCCGTTCCTGATATGGGTAATTAGGTCTTAAAATCTTTTATTCTTTCAGACTAGAGATTTAGCAATTTCATTGATCTTTTGAGAGAACCAGCTCTTTGTTTTATTGATTTTACTCTATTGTTTTTCTCCTTTTAATTTCCTTAATTTTTGTCCTTTATTCTTTCCTTCCATCTGCTGGTGTCAGGAAACTTGATAGAGATTAATGTTATCAGAGTTACTGAATAAAACCCTTACGGACTATGTTTTTAAATTCATTCTTTTGAGAAGCATCCTAATAGTTTTCCGTGCTTTGTCTCTTTGCAGTTGACCGGTCTGAGCGTCTCCAATGGAAAGGACCAACTTGTAGTGTTCCATACAAAGGACAACAAAGACCTCATTGTCTGCCTCTTCAGCAAACAGCCAACCCACGAGAGTCGAATTGGAGAACTGGTTGGAGTCCTGGTGAATCATTTCAAGAGGTAAGTTTAGTTTTATAACTAAGACAAGTTTAAAATGTATGAAATCCTTCATCATAATTCACACTGAACTTAATTTGTGCCAATTTTAGTGTATTGAGTTATTTTGCTTCTTAAGAACCACTTAAATCATCTGTTTCACTGAAGACAAAATTAGCATCCAGGCTTAGTTTCAAGATTAGGAATGATCCTCTACTTTGCCAGCCTCCAGCTGAACCAACAAAGAGAGATTTCCCTAATGGCGATTTCTTCACTGCCAATCCAAATGTAATTAAATCCAAAAGACCGAAAACTTACTTTGCATTCTTATTGTCACAGCATCTCACTTATCCCAGATATACTCAGAGTATCTGTTATGAATCTAAACAAAATAGAAGGCAGGTTTAAGGATGACACATAGGTCCATGAAAGGAATTCTGAAGAGGCAATAGCCTCTGCAAAACATGGAGTCGTGATGGGACGTGGCATTGTCTGAGAACCTCATAGTAAACCTGGACGATTCCTGGGGTGGTCGTGTGTGTCTGTGTAGTGGACAGTGATGTGAGAAATATAAACAGGGAGCAGATGCTGATGGCGATGAAGACCGCGGATGGAGAATGTTAAGCAGATGATTGACTTTGTCTGGTTATTTACTGGAGTTGTTTTCGAGACGGGGGTTTTTATTCCCAAAAGAGGGCATGGAGTAGTTGGAGTGGGGTGTGTCTCTGACTCCAGAGTCAGGTGTTCTTCTCACCGTGGCACCCTCGCTCTGCCTGCCCGCCACCCCGATGCCGGAAGGAGACCACCCTCCGAACTCAGAGACTGAGAAATGAGCCCAGTGTCCAGTTCCTTTTCCTCCTAAAAGACATTCCTACATCACCAAGAGTAATCTGGTACTCCTCATTAGTATTGTTTTCTTTTTCTTTAAATGTAGACATGGCTTTTCTCTAAACAAAGCGTTTTTAGAATCTGATGTCCACATAGCTCATTCTTCTGTGCTCGTTTTTACAGATCAGTGTATGCAGTAACATGTTAGAAGGGGGCTCCGCAGGCCGTTTATTTTCCGTATTAAACCTTGTCTCCTGGTTCAAAACAGATCCTTAAATATCTAATATAGTTAAATGCTTTTAAATGCTATAAATAAAATGATATATAACGGTCATCTGGTGGGGGGAAAAATAAGAATCTAATTAAGGAATTGCCAAAAGGTAATAATAAACATATGGGCGTTGGAAAAATTCCCTTCCATCTGCCAGATAGTTGGAAAGCTAAGAGAAATACTGACACGTTTAGAATGGAAGGGAGAGACGTGGAGAAAACACCTCTGTAATAGAATCTGTGGCTCAAATAGGCGGGTCTGTTTTCCCTCTAATATTTCGTCATAGCAGAGTATGGATAAACGGAAGGGTTGTAATGTCTTACCTGTAATTTGGGTGCCCATACTAATCAATAGTTTTTGCCCGGGACACTGAAGTGCACCTTTGCTCAGGCTGAGTGCTCCTCTCTCCGGTTCTGCCCCCGTTAAATGTCTCTGCGAGGGGTGGAAGTATGTGAATCGGTTCTACAATCCATCCGTTGCCTCCTTTCCCTGGCATATGTGTTCTGAGATATGTTTCTATCTTTAATACATGTAAGAATTTTAAATGTCTTTAAAATTTATAAATAGGAAGAAGGAGAAGGCTGTCAAGATGCCGGGTTTTTCTTTTTAACTTTTTTTTTCTTAATGTCCCTACCCTATGTCCCTAATTCTGTGAATTGAGAAGTCAGTGGAGTTCCCACTGTGGCGCAGCAGAAACAAATCCAGCTAGTATCCGCGAGGATGCGGTGTCCGTGCCCGGCTTTGCCCAGCGGGGTCGGGTGTCCGGTGTTGCTCTGAGCTGTGGTGCAGGTCACAGATGAGACTCGGATCTTTTGTTGCTGTGGCTGCGGTGTAGGCAGCTGTGGCTCCGATTCTACCGCTAGCCTGGGAACTTCTGTATGCTGTGGTTGCAGCCCTAAAAAGCAGAAAAACAAACAAAAAGAAGTCAAGTACAAATGAGAGGGAAAAACCCCTCCCATCTGCCCCCAGAAAATTCAGACTTGTAATTGTTTTTAATGATTTGTATTTTTCAATTATAGTTGGTTTATGGTGTTCTGTCAGTTTTCTACTGTACAGCAAAGTGACCTAGTCACACACACACACACATATACATTCTTCTTCTCAAATTATCCTCCATCATGTTCCATCACGAGTGACTAGATATAGTTCCCTGTGCCATACAGCAGGATCTCATTGCTTATCCACTCCAAATGCAAGAGTTTGCATCTGTTAACCACAGGCTCCCAGTCCATCCCACTCCCTCCCCCTCCCTCCCCCCCTTGGCAACCACAAGTCTGTTCTCCAAGTCCGTGAGTTTCTTTTCTGTGGAAAGGTTCATTTGTGCCGTATATTAGATTCCAGATATAAGTGATATCATGTATCATTTTCTTTCTCTTTCTGACTTACTTCACTTAGTATAAGAGTCTCTAGTTCTGTCCCTGTTGCTGCAAATGGCATTATTTTGTTCTTTTTTATGGCTGAGTAGCATTCCATTGTGTATATATACCACATCTTCTTAATCCATTCATCTGTCGGTGGACTCTTAGGTTGTTTCCATGTCTTGGCTGTTGTGAATAGTGCTGCCATGAACATACAGGTGCATGTCTCTTTTTCAAGGAAAGTTTTGTCCAGGCTTGGAATTTTGATGGCTGTAATCATCAACTTGCTCTTGACTTCTTGAGAACAGGTTAATTTGATTTTTTTCCCTAGGTATTTTCTTTTATTGTCAAGTATCATATCATCGGTGTGACTTTGAAAATCCTATTGCATTTTACTAGCATAACAATGTGGCACATAACCTTTTTTGTCCCTGGTTAATTTTGCAAATCCAAAGGTGATAGGGATTTCACTCCAGACTAATTCTTTATCTTCTGTGGTTTCCTTGATGTACATTCTGAGACGTTCTCTAGTTAGAAGTTGAGAGGAAAGGGCTCAAAATAATGAAACATACCTTTGACAGACTGGATCTGAACAGGAATCATTGTCTTCAAAAATTATCAAGAGAGAGGATTAGGGCTTAAAGTCCATGAACAAAATTCAGCCAATTTTCAGAGAGAAGTGGTGGAAGTAAATACTTTGAGAGGAAAAAAGAAAAAAAAAAAGAGTATCTCTTGGAGTTCGCATTGTGGCTCAGTGGTTAACAAACCCAACTAGTATCCATGAGGACGTGGGTTCAATCCCTGGCCTCACTCAGTGGGTTAAGGATCCGGCATTGCTGTGAGCTGTGGTGTAGGTCGCAGATGCAGCTCAGATCCTGAGTTGCTGTGGCTGTGGTGTAGGCCGGCAGCTACGGCTCCGATTAGACCGCTAGCCTGGGAAACTACATATGCTGCAGATGTAGCCCTAAAAAAAAAAAAAAAAAAGACCAAAAAAAAAAAAGAAGAATGAATCATGACCCACGAGGCTGTGCCCTGAAGAACAAGGATGGTTATCCATTAGAAAAGTCCATCCATTCATGTAACAGTTTACAATAGAAGCCAAAAGTACTCTGTGATAAAATTGAGTATTCACTATCCCTAAGAAATAAACATACAAACAGAATGCACAGATCTTTAGTAAAACAGGAATGGGAACAGATAAGAAGCATACCAGTAGCTGCCAACCACAGTCATTTGAGCAGAAATGGTTACAGGGTTAGCACCCAGAGCACCTGTGGCCGAAGGAGACTTCTAAGTCATGCTGTCCCCAGTGTAAGGAGGGCGAAGAGGAAGGACATAGCTCAGGAAGAAGTGGCCGCAGGCAGAGGAGGCTGCAGTTCGGAGAGTGGATGACTGTAAGGTCAACAGCCTGAGCTGAAACTGTAGGGCAGCCCTGTCGTGGTAACCTCACCTATTCAGGGGCTGCACTTCAGCAAACAGCTGCCCCATTCAAAGCAAATAATAAACCACAAAGAAAACAGCAAGAGAACTATGCACAGCCAATATGAGAGTAAGGAAAGAAAATGAAGAAGAAAGAAAAAGATGAGAATAAACTTTAGAGTGAAAAAAGTGGCAAGGACTAGCCTTAACCCTTCTGCCTGAAACAAGAACAGCACAAAGATAGAACCCAAAAGACAAACTCTTGCAAGACTCAGGACATCAGGCAGTGAAGGGTAGGTGTCCCTGAGAAGTGAAAAGCAAGCAAGGTGAGCCGGGCAGTTGCCCCAGCACCCTGTCTTGGGAAACCTTCAGGCCATGGTGCACACAAGGGGCACCCGGGAGAAACCCATAAACTCCCTGAGTGCAGGAGATGATGGAGACAGGAGTTTGGGGAGACCAGGGCAGCTCAGGTTGACAGGGCAGAGTACCAGAGAGGAGAGATGTGCATAGAAAAAGAAATCTAGAGATCTGTGTAGGATCGCTCTTAAGTCCTACCTAATAAATCTTAAAAGCAAGTCCCCAAAGGGTCAAACTGCTACCGAGTAATTTAATTGTGTCCTAGAACAGAGCTCATGACTGTATAGCAATACAAAAATATCCACTGCCAACAAGGTAAGATTCACAGTGTCTGACATCCAACCAAAGATTACCAGGCATGCAGACAGGCTGGAAAATGCAGTCCAGTTTGAGGAGAAAACCATCATTCAATTGAAACCAACCCAGAACTGACAAAGGAGTTAGAATTAGCAGGCACAAACATGAAAAGAGTTATTATAACTAAATTTCAGGTGCTCAAAAGTTAACGTGGAAAAAAAATTTTAAAGACCCCAATCAAACTTTTTTTAGATAAAAAATGCACTGATGTTTGAAATATTTCCTAGCTTAAAAAAAATAAATCTTATGGCTTTCTCCTCTACATAATGAATTTCTCATGATCATCTTCTTTCATGAGCTGAAGGCAGCCCTTTCCTGGCATTTCCATCCATACTAAACTGAAACTAAGTCTAACCAACTATAAATTAGCCTGCAGTCTTTACTTAACCTGGACCCGTTATTTCTGCCTCTGTAAGGACTCACCCACACATTCACATTTTCTAAAACATTTGAAGACAGCCTTTAATCAAGTATATTCCAAGGGGTGACATTTACAACATTTAACAGCCAACATGGCTCAAGCACAGACCATTCAGAGCAGACACCCTCCAGAGACACCTGATCCAGCAAGTCCTGGCTGCATTCCACAGACTGGAAATCACACCAGAGAAGAAGGGGAGGGGAAGTCAAATATGTTTGGGATTTGCTGATGAAGTTAAGCAGGTTTCTTTACTGCAGTGTGTCTCAGAGCTTTTAATATGTTGTGTTCATTTGCGGGGGTGGGGGGGTCCACACTCACGGCACATGGAAGTACCGAGGCCATCAATCGTACCCAAACCACAGCTGGAACCTGTGCCACACCTCTGCCATGACCCAAGCCACTGCAGTCGGATTCTCAACCCATTGCGCCACAGTAGGAACTCCTGTTTTGTTCATTTTAAATACGTGTTAAATTGAAAAATTGTAAGGACAGGGTTCCCATTGTGGCTTAGCGAGTTAAGAACCCAGCACAGTCTCCATGAGGATGCAGCTTCTGCTCAGTGGGTTAAGGATCCAGCGTTTCCACAAGCAGTAGAGTAGGTCGTAGATGCAGCCTGGATCTGATGTTGGTGTGTCTGTGGTGTAGGCCAGCAGCTGCAGCTCCAGTTCAACCCTGGAAACTTCCATATGCTGTAGGTGAGGCCATAAAAAAAATTGTGAGGGTGTGTGTGTGAGATACACACACGCACACAATTATGTGTATTATAGACTGTATCCAAAAAAGACATTCAGGAAATGGGTACCAATGTTTGTCTCCGGAGAGGGGAGATGGAACTATCCTCTGGGATAAAGAGGTGTACGAGGGAGATTTATTTTTCACTGTAAACCTTTTGTAACAAATACATGTATTATCTAATTTTTTTTTAATTTAAATAATAAGCAGGGAGTTCCTATTGTGGCTCAGTGGTAACAAACCCAACTGTTTATCCATGAGGATGCAGGTTCGATCCCTGGCCTCGCTCAGTGGGTTAAGGATCCGGCGTTGCCATTAGCTGTGGTATAGGTTGCAGACGCGGCTCGGGTCCCGCGTTGCTGTGGCTGTGGCGAAGGCCGGCAGCTGTAGCTCCTGTTAGACCCCTAGCCTGGGAACCTCCGTATGCCATACGTGCAGCCCTAAAAATAAAAGTAAATAATAAGCAAGTAGCAACTAGTTTTTAGGTAGACAATTGATGGCTCAAAATTCATGGTTTATTTTCCTTTCCTGTTTTAGGAAAGGAAAAAAAAAAAAGAGGAAAGAACAAAAGAGCTTTCTAAGTGAATGGTTCATCTCATGGTGTTGAATACGTTGAAATGAACCCAAATAACACCTCTTGGAATACTCTGTTCTATGGGGTCCTTTTGTGCAGGTCACCTGAGGCTAAGGTGACGTTTCCTTGTGCTGGTTGTGCCAGTGGTTTTCCAGTTTGCTTTGCAGAGGTTGTGAGAATGGCTGACTTGACTTTGGTGTGTGCCTCGTGCTGAGCGGCTACTCCCTGCCGGTTGTGAGCTTTTCTGCCTACTAGTAAACAGATGGCCTCCGTGCCCTAACCATGGAGTCACCAGAAACTCTGCGATATTAAGCTTTTTCGAAGCACGGATCTGCCCTAAGCAGCTGTCCAGACATTTGCCTGTCTGGATGCTGGAAACCTCAGCACAGCCCCAGTCTTAGGCACCGAAACTTCTCATTTTTCCTGTTGCTGTTTCAGTGGATGAAAGCCAGCAGGCAGGGCCATCTGCTTCTTGTTTTTCATAAGCCATATCTTTAATATCTGCTTGATTAAAGGAGCACCGCTACTGAATGTAACGGCCTGCTGGACCCGCTTCTCTGTTGTAGTTAGCTTATGTTCTTTTTAGCTCACGCTAAAGCCGTGGCTGGAATCCGACTAATAAGCAGGCCTTCGGCTGTGGCCACAGGGGCCAGGGGAGATGAGGCCTCCTGATGGGGGGCGGGGGGGAGGTGGAGGAGTGAGGCCGCCTTGCAAAGGCCTCTGTGCCTGGTCCTCCCTGTTACTGCCGCTTTCCTGGTCCGCCCTCATCTCCCATTCCTCTGCCCCTGACCTGGGATTCCTGTTTTCTGGCCCTCCATCTTATTCCCCAACTGCTTTCCCTGAATGCCTGGCTACTAATCATAGCAGTTTTTATTCCAGCTGAAATTATGTAAGTAAAATGTCAGGAAACTGGGAATATATTTACGTGTATAGGTATTTTGTTTCTCATAAAATAGTTCTTAAAAAAACTTTTTAAAATAAATATATATATATATGTGGTTTGGGGTTAGTAGATGCAAACTGTTGCATTTGGAGCGGATGAGCAGTGAGATCCTGCTGTATAGCCCAGGAAACTGTGTCTAGTCACTTGTGATGGAACATGATAGAGGATAATGTAAGAAAAAGAATATATATATATGTGTGTGTGTGTGTGTATATGTATGACTGGGTCACTTTGCTGTACAACAGAAATTGACACAACATTGTAAATCAGCTATAATAAAATTAAATACTCACACATGTAAAATACAGTTGAACATAGTGTAGACAGATCAGGGGTTTTCCAGTGCTCAAGTCCCAGCGTCCGCCCTCTGTGTGTGCAGTTCCGTATCCACAGAATCAGCCAACCAGGGGTTGTGTGGTACTGCAGTGTTTATTGGGGGAAAAAAATCCATGTATAAGTGGACCCACGCAGTTCAAACCTGTGTTGTTCAGGGAGTTCCCTTCATGGCTCAGTGGTTAACGAACCCAACTAAGAACCATGAGGTTGCGGGTTCGATCCCTGGCCTTGCTCAGTGGGTTAAGGATCCGGCATTGCCGTGAGCTGTGGTGTAGGTCACAGATGCGGCTCGGATCAGGCGTTGCTGTGGCTGTGGTGAAGGCCGGCAGCTCCAGCTCCTGTTAGACCCCCAGCCTGGGAACCTCCATATGCCGCGGGTGCAGCTCTACATAAAGGCAAAAAAAAAAAAAAAGACAAACCTGTGTTGTTCAAGGATCAACTGTCTAGAAGATTGGTTCATTAAATTATGATCCATCTCCTTCACGGAGTATTTGGGCCATTTTTAAAGGTGATTATTGAGGCCATCTGATTCGTGATGAAAGAAAAGTGAATGACCACAGTTCATCCTCCTCTGTTTTCCAAGAGAGAGAAAGAGGTGCCAGCTTTCCCTTAGTACGGGAAATTAGAATGATTGCACAACCAGAGGCCCACTGAGAGCAACAGCCTTCACCCCTGCTCACGTCACCTCGGGCCTGCCCTGCCCGTCCTCTAGAGAATAGCGGCTCACCCACCCCGTTGGTCCCCGACTCCTGCCCTGCCTGGTTTTCCCCCAAGGCTTTCATCTCCATCCAACGCCGTATCTTTAGTTGTTTATTTATTGTATATTTGCCAACTAGAATGCAAGCCCTGTGTAAGCAGGGAGTTCGTTTCTCTCATTCACCGTGGCTTCCCTAGCATTCAGGAGATTCCTAGCCCTGAGAAGACTCCCAGTAATCTTGTTGAAAATTGTTAAAAGCAGAGGCTGGCTGGGCAGGGGCCGGGCCTCGGGCTTCTAGCCCTTCTCCACCGATGTGTGCATCTTGCCCACCAGAGGACAGCGGCTTAGACCTCCCCCTGTGTGAACGGAATGAGGAGCTCTTTTAGCTTCCCTCCCTGGACGAATACCTCTCGTCTCGTTCCAGTTGCCAAATTACAGCTCTAAGCAGTGTCATACATCTGCAGACAGAAGCAAATAGGAGTCTCAGGATATTCAATCAGCATAAAAGGGCTACGGGCTGGAAGAGCCAGCGATATCTTGTATGCTGGCAGTTGCAGCTTTTCATTTACTTTTTTTTTTTTAAACAACTTAAGAACTAGAAATAATTTCAAACTCTCCTAGCCGGTAGGCTGACAAGGAAGCAAGATGTAGGGATTCCTGCTCAGATCAGCAGCTTCATAATAAGTAAAAGGTTTCAAAACCACATCTAGAGGCTCTGTCCATAAGCCAACTCCCCAGCTTAAAAGCTGAGAAGTGGATTCTAACTGCAAACAGGTGGACTGTAGGAAGGATCCCAGAAGAATCCATATGCTCCTTTTATGCAGGAACACCAGAACTGTCTCCTTAGTCATAAGGCCTATAACGAAAGCCAGTAGCAGTGAGAAAGATGCAGATGATAGCCTTGAAAGAAAAAGAAAAGCATATTTCTGAAAAGGATTAAAATAGAAAATTCACGTTATAGAAACTAAGTGTATTCCGAATAAGATATAAGAAAGCATGGATTCTACATGAACAGCCAAAGATGATGAAACAGACTGAGTTGAAGAGGGGCCTGGCTGAGAAGCAAAAATGTTCAGTGATTTGAAAGAAGATATTAAAGAATTTAGATCAACAGGAAAATGTAGAAATAACACAATTGGTCTAGTAGAAAATAGAATCAATGTGGAAGAAAAGTTGCAGAGGGTCTCTTGGTGTACAGAGGAAAAGGATAATAACACAGAAATTGACAGATGTAGAAGGCAGAGAACAGAAAGTTTACATTCAAATAATAGGTATACTTGAGAAAGAGAAATATGCTGTGCAAAAGTGAGACTGTATTTAGAGTTCCTGTTGGGGCTCAGTGGGTTAAGAACCATGAGGATGACTAGTATCCATGAGGATGCAGGTTCTATCCTTGGCCTCACTCAGTGGGTTAAAGATCCCAGTGTTGCCACAAGCTGTGGCATAGGTCACAGATGGGGCTCAGATCCGGCGTTGCTGTAGCTGTGGCACAGGCCAGCAGTTGCAGCTCCAGTTCAGACCCTAGCCTAGGAACTTCCATATGCCGCAAGAGTGGCCTTAAAAAGAAAAAAGTAATAATAAGACTATATATTATTGATTCCAAGAAATAACTTTTTTAAATGTTAGCATCTCTGAAATTGGGATATGACTTATAATTGATGGATTCCCACAGAGTGACAGACAGCATTTTGTCTTTCTTAGCAAGACACAAAAATAAAGATACATCTTACAGAGAAAGCATCTTCTATTCGATAAAATGTGTTAGTTTAAAACATACTAGAAGAAAATCTTCCTGTATCAGAGTAATGAGATTGTCACCACATGGTTAAGATGCTCACCCCAGTGACAGTCACTTTGGCCAGAGAAGTGGGTCATCTCAGAATGGGGAAGTCTCCGATAAGAGCAAGGGAAGAACATATTTTGGAAGAGAGCAGAGCAGAGCTGGGGGGGGAGTGTTTGGAGGTGAAGTCTCTGAGGCCAGCATGCTACAAAAGAAACAGATAGTGATGCTGGGAAGAAAAAAAGCAAGTGGTATAGCATCATTGTTAATTGTGAAAGCAGAGAAACCATGTAAGAACCCATGAAAATAAACATAGTTAAACATATTGCAGTATTTCTATACAAAGAAGTAGCATTTGCCATGGAAAAACTAAGAGTTTCTCTGTATTAGGGTTTCTTTAAGTGTGGGCAGTATCTGTGCTGAAATCACCTGGTAATGCTTGTTCAAAAGGCAGCTCCCAGAGTTCCCAGCGTGGCTCAGCAGAAACAAATCCGACTAGGAACCATGAGGTTGTGGGTTCGATCCCTGGCCTTGCTCAGTGGGTTAAGGATCTGGCCTTACCATGAGCTGTGGTATAGGTTGCAGAAGCAGCTCGGATCCCACGTTGCTGTGGCTGTGGCGAAGGCCGGCAGCTACAGCTCCTGTTAGACCCCTAGCCTGGGAACCTCCATATGCCGCGGGTGCAGCCCTAGATAAAGCAAAAAAAAAACAAGAAAAAAAATTTATTACCAAATAAAGTGCAAAATTAAGCATCCTCTCCTACCCCAGGGAAGAGAGGTGGGGATGAGGAATGGACTGAGATTCAGAGAAAGGGGTTAAGGAGTGATGGAGATTAGAAATGAGATGAGGGCTGGCAGACAAACGGCGCAGGATGAGGGTTCTGTTTACCACCTCTGCGTGTCCCATAGAGAGCCGGCACTCGGTCTAAGCAACGGTCTTCAACGACCCCTAAGAAGTCGGTAGTTAGGACCTGCCTGCCCATTTCCAGATGGGACACCGCACCTGCCAAGAGCAGGCTTCCACGGAATGAACGTAACCCATTTATATATAGTCAAACCCATCTGCTGTACACCAAGAAACACAGAGAGAAGTCTTACAAGCTTCTCAGTGTGACTCAGGCCGGACCAGAATCAAACAGCATGAGGTGTAACAGCTGTTGAGGACTGGGCACCTCTCCCGCCCTTCCATTTCTCTGCCCATCTGCCTTGAGAAGCAGCTGCTTTTGGACAGAGCCCCCTCAGAGGACACGCAGGGCCACATGGTCATCCTCAGCTTTACCTGCTCTTATGATGGAGATTTGCTGGGGATTTTTGTGCAGATCAAAGGTACTTATTTGCTTTATGACATAGCCATCTTTGCCTTTCATGTTGAAAGAGATGAAATCCAAAAGTACTGGAAAACTGAAAAATCATCTTTTCAGCATCTCTGCGGGGAGATATGATACATCTGTAGGATCATGTTACCTTTTTTTAAAGGCCCATAACACTATACATCACAATATATGTTAAAAATGGAAGATCTTTCTGGGAGAAATTCATGAATTCACCAAATGATTAGTGAATGATACCTTGGTTTGTGCTGTTGAAATTTTTTCCTAAATTGTCAGATAGAACTCTAACTGAATGGGCTTTATTTTTTAATGATTTTTTATTTTTTCCATTGTAGTTGGTTTACAGCATTCTGTCAGTTTTCTACCATACACCAAAGTGATTTAGTCTCTCACACATACACATACACACATATATTCTTTTTCTCACGTTATCCTCCATCATGTTCCATCACAAGTGACTAGATATAGTCCCCTGTGTTACACAGCAGGATCTCACTGCTTATCCACTCCAAATGCAAGAGTTTGCATCTGTTAACCACAGACTCCTAGTCCATCCTGCTCCCTCCCCCTCAGCAACCACAAGTCTGTTCTCC
The DNA here is from genome assembly GCA_004024745.2 of Catagonus wagneri. Classification (NCBI taxonomy): domain Eukaryota; kingdom Metazoa; phylum Chordata; class Mammalia; order Artiodactyla; family Tayassuidae; genus Catagonus; species Catagonus wagneri. The sequence continues at coordinate 244,627 of PVHT020001178.1, read as the reverse complement.
ATGTCCGTGCATTTCTTTTCTGTGGAAAGGTTCATCTGTGCCGTATATTATTAGATTCCACTTATAAGTGATATCATATGGTATTTGTCTTTCTCTGACTTACTGCACTCAGTATGAGAGTCTCTAGTTCCATCCCTGTCGCTACAAATGGCATTATTTTGTTCTTTTTTATGGCTGAGTAGTATCCCATTGTGTATATATACCACATCTTCTTAATCTGAATGGGCTGTTTTAAAAAGCTTTCTTCATGTGTTTATTTCAAGACTTACCAGCTGTATGAGAAGTGTAATATACCCAACCAAGTATTTTACCTGAAGCAAACACTGATGTATTTTTCATACCATCATTCAGGCTACATTCTCTGAGTGATTATTGCAGGTCTGACTATGGAGTGGATCAGGGCGGATATAAAGATGGACCGTTTGGTCCTTTTCTTCCAATAGCTCTTAATCTTATGGTGAAGATGGTGTGTACCCACTGTGATGGGGCCATGGACAGAGGGCTGAGCCATGGAAACAGGGAATAAAGTGGTTCCCTTTGCCTGTAAAAGGAAAACCTTGACTGAGCAGGTGGTTATCCAGCTGGGTCTTTAAGGATGGCTGCAGTTTTGTCGGTTGGAATGGGGCAAGATTTTCCCCCAGAGAAGGGACAGAGTATGCTTGGTGGAGAGAAGTAGCTGAAGTAGTTTATAAGATTCCACGCCAGTGAATCTGAACTTGATCGTATAGGTTATGGGGAGAAAGTAAGTTTTAAAATATACAGTGTCAGTGAGACAAAGCCTAATGAGGCAGTTATCTCCCATCTTAGAGGTGCTCAGGAGAGCAAAGCAATTGTCCACTTCAGGACAGTGGAATCTTAAAGACACTGGTTGATAGAGCATTCATCTGTGGCCCCCATATGCCAAAAGGAATGAATTAAATGGAAAAAAGAGCTCGCAAGGTAGAGGTTGAAAGGTAAGTGCGACTCTTAGTCCTAAAACCAGAAATCAAAAGTCCTCAAAAGAGGAGTTAGAGCTATTACAAAATTCCCTAGCCTTTGTGACTCCCGTGCTATTTATTATTTTGGCTACTCAGAATATGCAGTTATTAGCAAAAAAAAAATCACTAAAATGAGAAGGACCTAGATTTTTGCCTTCAGGGATGACAACAAGGAAGTAAGAGGTCAAAGAAGCTTCACGGACAGTTTCCTGAAGGCTTAGCAGTTAAAGCCTCAGCCTTGTCACTGCTGTGGCTTGGGTTTGATCCCTGGCCTGAGAACTTCTGCATGCTTCAGACCTGGCCCCCCCCCAAAAAAAAATCTTCACTGTTCTGCAGCCATTCTTAGGGGAGAGAAGTTTCTCCAAGGGTCAGTGACGATAATACTGAATAGAGGGAGGAGGCACTTGGGTATGGGGACATGTGTTGGCTGGTCTGGCCAGCAGACCCTTCTGGAGCCTCCCTGTCCCCCGTCATTCACCTTCATGGTTCCCACCAGAGGCACCGCATCGTCATGGCCCCCAGCTCCGTGGAAGAGCCGCCTAGTGCGGTGGTAGCTGCTGACCCACGCTGTCCCACTCCCCCCTCCTCAAGATTGCTGGGCCTCAGGGCACAGACTTAGAGATCACTGCCTCTCCAGCCACTTGGGACCTGGGGTGGCTGCGTTCCCAAGAAGTGGAGAAAGCTAGTCTCAGAGAGAACAGCCCAGCTGACCCACGGAGAAGCAGAGACGGCGGTGTGGGAGAATCCGATGCGTCCAGAGCCCGCTTCTGCTGAACTGTGAGGCCAGCCTCCATGCAGCCTTCACTTTGTGTGACTTTTGGTTTTGGTTTTGTTTTTTTTAGGGCCACACCCGCGGCATATGGAAGTTGCCGGTCTTGGGGTCAAATCGGAGCTGGAGCCGCCAGCCTACACCACATTCACAGCAACTCTAGATCTGAGCCGAGTCTGTGACCTTACACCACAGCTCATGGCAACGCTGGATCCTTAACCCACTGAGCGGGGCCAGGGTTTGAACCTGCGTCCTCATGGATACTAGTCAGATTTGTTTTTTTGCTGAGCCACAGTGAGAACCCCTGTGTGACCTTGTTTGACACTAAGATGCTGTATGATCCTAAACAGGCCGACATGTCAAAAATCAGTTCACCAGCGCCCGACTGTGGTTGGCAGGACTGTGCCGTACACTTGGAAATTGTTAGGCGGGTGAAGTTTTTATCATGGTTTTTTCCTAGTTTTTTAAAAATAGATTTTAAAAAAAATCAATTTACCAAAAGCCAGTTTGCCAAATGGCCAGTTCATGGAATTTGCAAACATTTGCAGTTACCAAAATCTAGTTTCGAGGAATATTTTCCTGAATATGTTGCTCACAATAGCATTTCAAGGAGTGTTCAGGTTGAAGAAAGCTAAGGCTTTTGGATTGGCTTAGTGTTTCTGTGAATTTTAGCTGAAAAATGGCCTTTATTTGCACATGGGTTGTTTGGAGTTTATTTAGAATGGTTGGGGAGGAAGTCCTTTTGTTAGGTGCTTCAGAACCAGCAAGCACGTGTGTCTTTTACACAAGCATTGTGCTCTTAGGGGCTTCAAAAAACCTTGAAAGTGGTCTGTACAGCTGTTCCCAAAGAGCAGTCCTGAACATCATGGTTTGACCATCACAGAGAGGCAGCCTGCATTTCAGGTCATCCAGGCCCAAGCTCGAACCACGCTTTGCCTAGAAACTGGTACCACCCACTTTCCACACCAGACCTTAAAATACAAAGCAACTCTCAGAACCCACAGATCTCAGCGTTTCCGTATGGGAAATTTCATTTATACTAAATTTTCAAACCAAACCCTCCTTCAGTTATTTTCCATTTGATATTCAATATTCTTCCATCAAATTTGCCCACATGACTAATTCATCTAGCTTACCAAACTTTCCCATTTACCAAAAACGCGTTCCTTTTGACTCTTCATAAAGTGTAGGGTGGAGTTCCCATGGTGGCTCATCGGAAACGAATCTGACTAGTATCCATGAGGACGCAGGTTCGATCCCTGGCCTCACTCGGTGGGTTAAGGATCCTGTGTTGCCATGAGCTGTGGCGTAGGTCACAGATGCAGCTCGGATCCTGCGTTGCTGTGGCTGTGGTGTAGCCCAGCGGCTACAACTCCGATTTGACCCCTAGCCTGGAACTTCCGTGTGCCATGAGTGCGGCCCTAAAAAAAAAAAAAGGGAAAAAAGTGTACAGCCATTCAGTTAGCTGAGATGGCAGTGAATCACTTTTGAGAATTTCCAGGAAGTTTAGTTGATCGGTTTTTAAAACAACAGTTGAAGGAGGAGCCCCTCTGTTTCTGGCGCTGCTGTGGCAGCTGGAAGCAGCTAGAACAGAGGAAGAGAGGAGAGCGCGCCGCTGGCATCTGAGAACCAAGCCCAGAGGGGGAAGAGAAAGCGGAGAGGGGGAAAGACAGGCCAAAAGGAACAGGCTGACGGGTGAGGTGGAGCATCCAGCCAACCCATCCAATCAAAACTGAATAAATAAAAACCAGTTTTGTTAAATATGCAAATGTGGTAAGTTTGGTAAACTTGTCATTCAGCAGATTGCGCTTTGGTGAATTCACCATTTGGCAAGTTACTTTTCTTCAGTGAATGGTCCTGGCTCATGACAAGTTCCCCCAAAGCTGCTAGAAACTGCGTTTCTGTCCTTGCAGCCAAGAGAATCCTTACTGCTTTGCTGAAGCCCTACAAATACCATCAGTGTGGATACACTGTACTTACTAATAAATTGTGGCTCAGCAGTTAATGAACCTGATTAGTGTCCATGAGGACGCGGGTTTGATCCCTGGCCTTGCTGGGTGGCTTAAGGATCCAGCGCTTCTGTGAGCTGTGGTGCAGGTCGCAGATGCGGCTCGGATCCCGTGTTGCTGTGGCTGTGGTGTAGGCCGGTGGCTACAGCTCCGATTAGACCCTTAGCCTGGGAACCTCCATATGCCGCGAGTGGCCCTAAAAAGACAAACTAACAACAATAATAATAATAATACAGTAGATGTTGTTGGATCTTGGTGAAACATATAGTTGATACTTTATTACCAACATTTAGTATTTCTCCTAAGATACCTATTATATCTGCCTCTAAGCTCTTACTGGAGTTCTCTCTAGCAGATTCAAGGGTCTCAGTTTTGCAGATATTGGGATGTTAAACTCCTCTGTAGGTATTAGAGCTGTTCCTTTATGAATTGATATTGTGAGGTCGTTTTATCCACTTAAACTTTGCTGATTTTGTAAATGAGCTTTTTTTAAAAAATGCTTGAGAAACTGCCAGTTGTTGGCTGTAGTTTCTTTCCTCGTCTCTGGGCATCAAAACTGAAGACATCAGTGATTTGGCATTTTTAATTGCTAAATGAGTGTCTACATTGCCAGACAGATAAAATTCCATTTTTTTTTTCTTCGACACAGAGACATATTCTTGTCTCTCTGTTTTAAATTCTTGCCAGCATTATTTTAATTTTTCTTCAGGGGTGACATACAAAAATCTCATACACAATTGAAATGAAAGTGATAGATTGTTGAGTCTGTTAGAGGAAAATGGCTTTTGTAATGACAGATGAGGTGAGTCTAAGGAGAGTCAAATTCCAGACGTTAGCAAGCAGGTCTCAAAAAAATACAAAAAATGTGAGTGTTAATCCATGACTAAACCCTCTCAAATAAAGTATGCTCAGGCAAAGGAACGTTGACCTTACACGTGAAATCTCTACACGGTTATATAACAAACAGGGGAGGAAATTCAAGAAACCGACGTGGCTGCACCTACAGCAACTTGAGCTCAGATTTAAGAAAATCAGGGGAAGGGGTGAGTTCCCTTATGGTGCAGTGAGTTAAGGATCTGGTGTTGTCACTGCAGCAGCTTGGATAACTGCCATGATGCGGGTTTGATCCCTGGCCCAGGAATTTCCACATGCCATGGACGTGGCCAAAAGAAAAAAAGAAAAGCAGGGGAAAGATGGAAGGAAGGTGGTAACCACAAACAGTGATGAAAACGTCAGTTGCCTGCAGAAATATTGTTGAGAAGCCCTAAGTTACAGATAAGCTGAGACTTGGGGAAAATAAGAAAAATGAAGGAGGAGCCCTACCTGGTTGAACAAGGACGGGAAAACAGGATCACTAGTACAAGGTGTTTTCGCTTTACCCATCAAGAAATAAGTTTTTGAAACTAAAAGCAAGCAGTAGGGAAAGTAAAGCCCAACTAGGAGAAAGATGACAGGATGCTGTGTTCGTTCAGACTTCGAGGCCAGGTGACCCACATCCTGTGACTCTGGAAGGTGTGCGATGGGAGCCCCCGCCGGCCGATGGGGGTGGCTGAGCAGCCATGGGGAATGGAAAAGTGCCCGCAAACTAAAGACACGTCTTCCTAGTTTGGCAAATGTGAACAAAGAGCCAAGAATTACAATGCTTGTGGAATCTGACATCATTTTTCAGCACCTTTCTAAAATCAGTAGTTATAAGTACCCAGCGAGAAAAGTAACAGACGTCAAGGTAAGTTCAGTGAGAAGAAGTAGAGTCAACACTCACCTTTTAATGATTTCCCTGAGACAATAACTTGGATAAACGCATACCTAACGAGTTTGCAAAGAGCACAAACCCAGGAAGGATAACATGTATTTTGGATGACAGATTCAGGATTCAAAATACCTTGTCAGGCTAGCATAAAGAGAAGAAGCCACAAAATGTCATATAATGTAACATTCTGCCTTTGGGTTCAAAATGTTGTTTGCACACATATGCCATAGAAAAGCTTTTCAAGGGACTTGAGACCCCAGGACTCTAGTATCTCGGATTCAGTCACATGCGGCTCTGGGGTACAGATAAGAAACTTACTACTAGAAAGGAAAGAGATCATTTTTTCATATTTAATTGGAACCGTTTTCTTTCCGGAACTTTCAGAGGGCATAGTATTTTCTAGCACTTAGAACACTAAAGTAGGGTCGGAAAACAAATTCTTAGGTTTTGCTCAGTTGTTTCCCCATGGCGTGCATACCTGGCCAGACCCTTTGCAGATTCCAGGCTTCTCTGTATAGAGCAAGCAGATTTGCTTTGTTGAATTCAAAGCCCACCCTCTGACCTTTTTTTAAAAGGTTAGTAGTAATTAATTCCTTTAGCTTATTTCTGACACAAAGAAAAATTGTTCTAAGCCTCCTTTTCTTCATATTTGAGACCAGAAGAAATAGCTGACATGACACTGTTGATTTTTTAATGGTTTTTGCATTTAATGTCTTATTTTTGGCTTTCTCCTTAACTTGTCTAAAAAATTATAGATTGTCAAATTTTCTATAATTGTTGTTATTAATTTTATAGCTGGAAAAAATTATTTTAAAGTTATGAGATTATTTTAGAATACCTTTTCTTCCAAAAACAAAGCAACTAACAACCAGTAAATTCCCATGAAATTTTCGTAGTGGAAAACAGTCAGCTTGATCCATCCATCCAGCCATCCATCCTTGGTGAGAGACAGTCATTACTAAATGAAGGAAAGAGTTACATATCTGGGTCTTAGAAAGACCCCAGGCCTCAAGATATCATAGAAAATGAAAAGCTTATGACTGAGGATATAAGGAGAAAAGAAATTTGGAAGAGTTCCTTGGTGGCTCAGCGGGTTAAGGATTGGTGGTGTCACTAGTATGGCACCAGTTCAATCCCTGGCCCTGGAACTTACGCGTGCTGTGGGCACAGCCAAAAAAAGAAGAAATTTTGGTATAAAATGGAAGAAAGACAGCAGCTTTAGTACTAGATGACTCAGAGAATCAGTTGTCAGGAAGAAAAAAAGAAGGAACACTGTGTTGGAGGATATGATATTGCTTTCTAGCTAAGACAGATGAAAAAAAAAAAAAAAAGAGAGAGAGAGAGAAGGAAAACAAGCCCAGCCTCGCTAAATTATGCCATTCAGAATTAGTAACTTCTGACTTTCCACATCTGAGGCTTCTTTGATGCATAGCAGTTCTTGGCCTTCTCAGTCCAGCATATGCATTCAATTAACAGACCTGATAGGAAGGAGTATTTGACAGGAAACAGACAGTGTGGCTTCTGGTCCGAACTCCACCACCAGTTCGCTGTTAGCCCTTGAGCAGATCACCCTTTTTAAATCAAGATTTAAAGTCTTCACCAAGTTGATTTCTTCACTTTAAAAAATATATTTTCAGTTTGCCTGATGAAACGATTCTGGAGATGTTGCACAACAATGCGAAAAAAAACTACTGAACGGTGCACTTACAGATGGTGAAGATAGCAAAAATAAAAGTCAGTGTTGGCTAGTGAGCATCATGGAAACAGGATGGGGGGAGCAGAGGATCTTAAGGCTCCATCATGTATCAGACAGTGTCTTAGGCAGAGCGATACAAAGACCCACCTCTTGCCAGCAAGAAGCTTGTGGCCCATCCAGGGAGAATAATGCATAACTCATAGTAAGCTTAAAAGAGTATAAAGAAAGTGGCTTAATGCACAGAGATCAGAGTATATTTTTAGACGGCAGTGAGAGATGGGGGAAGTGTTCTAGGGAAACATCAAAGAGAAGTGGTGCATGTACTAGGTTTAAAAGGAGATCTCTGAAATTTAAAAAGTGGCCTTCCAGGAGCTCCTGTTGTGGTCCGGCGGTAATGAACCTGACTAGTATCCATGAGAATGCAGGTTCAATCCCTGGCCTTGCTCAGTGGGGTCAGGATCTGGCATTGCTGTGGCTGTGGTGTAGGTCACAGACCCAGCTCTGATTCAACCCCCAGCCTAAGAACTTACATATGCCCCGGGTGCACCCCTAAAAACACACCAAAAAAAAAAAAAAAAAAGGCGGCCTTACACTTCTAGCCAAGATGAAGTAACAAAGAAAAGATTTGTGCTCTTCCCTGATACAACCAAAAAACAGACAAAATATATGAACAGTTGTTTTCAGGACACAGGATATCAGACAGTGAAGGGTGGTGATCCCCAAGAGACAGGAAACAAATGAGATGAGCCTCGCATTTGCCCCAGCTCTGCCTGGAAAGAACATCCAGGCCATGGCACAGGGAGGGAGCCCCAGTGATCTTGGGAGACTAAGGCCAGTAAAGTTTACAGGTCAGAGTAAGAGAGGGGAGAGTTGCACAGAAACCTGGAGATCTGCAAGGGTCCCTGTTAAGTATTCATCTGAGTACTGATCAGTGCATGTTGTTAGAAAACCACCTGAGTACTGATCAGTGCATGTTGTTAGAAAACCACCTGAGGACAAAGAACAACCAAAAAGATTAGCGGTAACAGTGCCTGGTGCTCACAGAGAATGGGGAGTGGTGCCTGTTACCAGCAGCCAGCCTGGGAAACCTCATAATTCACCAGGCATTAACTGTAGTACTCAGAAGGGTCTTGCTTCAGCAGTGGGGAATCATTGGCCCTAGACTGGCCACTGCTCTGGTTTCCTCTAACAGATTTAAAAGCAAGACCCAAAAGGATCCAATTATTTCCATGTAACTTAACTGCAACCCAGAAAAGACTCAAGAATATTTATAGGAATACAGAATTATCCTGCCTCAAGAAAGTGAAATTCAGTGTCTGGCATTCAATCAAAAATTAGCAGCCCTGCAGAGAAGCAGGAAAATACAACTGATTGTGAGGATAAAAATCAGTCAGAACTGCCACAGATGTTAGAAATAACCAACAGGACATTAAAATGTTTATTATCACTGTATTACAGCAAATACATAAAGACATAGAAGATACCTTAAAAAAACCCAAGTCAAACTTCTAGAAGTGAAAACTATGTCTGACATGAAGATACACTTAATGGGATTAATAGCATATTAGACATTGTAGAAATAAAGATTAGTGAACCTGAAGACATAGCATTAAAAACTATCCAAAATGAAGCACACAGAGAAAAAAACATTTTGCAGATGAACAGATCGCCAGTGAACTGTGGGACAGCTTCAAGTGGTGTAATATATAGATAAATGAATCAAAGGGGGAAGATAGAAAAACATATTTAAATAAGTAATGGCTGAAACCTTCCACATTTGGTGAAAACCTTATAAATCCACAAATGCTCAAAGTTACACCTCCAAAATGAAGCCAACTACACCAATGCATATAACCATCAAATTGCTCAAAACCAATGGTAAAAGAACTCTAAAAGGCAGCCAGAGGAAAAAGACAAGTTTTATACAAAGGAATAAAGGTAAAGCTATCACAGATCTCCCGTTAGTAACAATGGAAGCGAGAAACAATAATCTTTTGAAATACTGAAGATTTTTTCTTCAGGAAAAAAAAAAACTGTCAACCTGCAATTCTATACCAAGCAGTAATAGCTTTCAAAAATGAAGATGAATTAAAGACTTTCCAGATACACAGAGGCTGAAACAATGCAGTACAGTAGATTCACAGTACAAGAAATGTTGAACCAAGTCCTTCGGGCAGAAAAATAAATGCATAGCAGATGGAAATAAAGGTCTTCACAAATGAATAAAGAGCACTGAAAGAACAACTCCTTGGGTAAAGATAGATGCTTCTTTCCTTGTTAGTTCAATCTTCTCACAAGGCAATTGTTTTGAGAATAACAGTAGCAAAGTAATACCTGTCAATTTGTAAATAGACTATAACCAACTGACCTGTTCATGCCCTTAGTGAAAGAGTTTCAAAATATGTGAAGCAAAAACTGATAGAACTACAGGGGAAAATGGACACGTACACAATCATAGTTGGAAATTTCAAGGCCCCATTCTCTGTAATTGATAGAACAAGGGAGCAGAAAATAAGCATGCTGAAGACCTGAACCACATTATCAGCCGAACTGACCTAATTAGCATTTATGGAACTTTCTAATAGCATCAGAATACCCATTCTCTTCAAGTACCTGTTTACCAAGATAGAACACATTCTGAACCATGACACAAGTCACAGTTAATATAAAGGATTTAAGATTCCCCACCAGGAATTCCTGTTGTGGCTGAGTGGGTTAAGAATCCGACATAGCATGAAGATTCGGGTTCAGTCCCTGGCCTTGTTCAGTGGGTTCAGGATCCAGCATTGCCATGAGGTGTCTGTGGTGTAGGTCACAGACTCGGCTCAGATCCTGAGTTGCTGTGGCTGTGGTGAATGCCAGCGACTACAGCTCTGATTTGACCCCTAGCCTGGGAGCCTCCCTATGCTGCAAGCGGGACCCTAAAAAGACCCCCAAAAAAAAGATTACAAGGAAATATTATTATTAACATCTTATGTCAATGTATTTGACAACCTTGATGAAATGGACAGATTCCTTAAAAGGCACAAACTACCAAAGCTCACACAAAGGAGGGATAACAGAGGGGCACGAGGAAACTTTGCAGGGTGGTGGATATTTGAAGCGTGGTGATGCTTTCACAGGTATATATACACATCTCAGCACTTTCCAGATTGTATCCTTTGAATGTGTGGAATTTATCAGATGTCAGAGATGCTGCAGGGAAGCCTGAAACCGGGCTCTGCAGTCTAGGGAAGAGGATCCAGGTGAGATGGGTCAGTGCATTGAGGGTAGAAGAAAACAGCCTGAACAAAGCCTTAAAGGGAATATTTGAGCCAGTACCATACAGTTTTGATGACTGTAGCTAAAACCGTATGGTACTGGCACAAAGACAGAAATATAGATCAGTGGAACAGGATAGAAAGCCCAGAATTAAATCCACGCATCTATAGTCAACTAATCTATGATAAAGGAGGCAAGAATATACATTGGACAAAAGACAGCCTCTTCAATAAGTGGTG
>PVHT020001178.1:171013-232926 GCA_004024745.2 Catagonus wagneri | reverse complement strand
CTAAAAGACACAATGAACCTTCTTACAGAACAGACAATGACTCACAGACTTTGGAAAACCTTGGTTTTTCAAATAAGACAATCTGGGGGGGTGGGGGGATGCACTGGGGGTTTGGGATACAAAATCTGTAAAATTGACTTGTGATGATTTATGTACACCTATAATTGAAATAAAATCCATTAAGAGGAAAAAAAAAAGGGAATATTTGAAAAATACATGGGCTCTGTTCTGAGAACAGTAACAGGCTGTCCTGTGTAGCAGCTTCAGAGGTTGTGCAGTGGGAGTGGCAGGAAGTAGGAGAAAGGTATGTAGGTGTGACCAGATTGTCAAGGAGCTTGAAAACAATGTAATGACTTTGAATGTGTGCCAGCACAGGAGAAAGCTGCCAAGGAGAACAAGTAGAGTGAAAAGAGGGACCAGATTGGAACCCTGGGCAAATCCTGTGTTTAGTGGATGGGAAGTCAAGAAGCTAGAAGGACACTTGAGGGACGTAATCTCTTGGAAAGAAGAGGAGAGTGTGGAGTTCCCTGGTAGTTCAGCGGGTTAAGGATCCAGCATTGTCACTGCTGTGGCTCAGGTCACTGCCGTGGTGTAGGTTCAACCCCTGGCCCAGGAACTTTCACAGGCTGCAGGTGCAACCAAAAGAAAAAAAAAAAAAAGGAAGAAGAAGAGGACAGTGTGGGCATGTGGGCAAATGCCTCAGCATAAAAGGAGATTAAGACCTGAAAAAGTCCCTTGATTTTAAGTGTTGACAGTGAAAGCCAAATTACAAATAATAATATTTAAAAGATTGAATGGAAGTATATTCTGATTTTTAAAATGTTAGCTTATCTCTTTCTATTCTAAATTCTATACCTTTACACTCAGAAGTTTAATTTTTTTGTATGGTGTCAATTCAGGAAAACCAGCTCCACATATCTGTTCTGTCAGTGAGAACCTGAACATCCAGTGGTAGATGTATTCTAAACCTGACTGGCCAGTGGCTGATGCTCAGATGGGCAAGGTTCTAATACTGTTATTATTCTACTAGCAGCAGTAGTTCTGCTATTGGGAAATAGTGAATGATCCTGAAAAGATCAGGGTGCAATTTTTTTTTTTTTTTTGGCTGTGCCATATGGATGTTCCTGGGCCAAGGATCGAACCCCTGCCACAGCAGCAACCCAAGCCGCTGCAGTGACAACACCAGATCCTTAACCCACTCCACAACAAAGGAACTCCCTGGAACGCTCTGTTATTTAATGGCAGTTTATTGGACCTCTCCTGTGGATTGGAAAAAGAATTTAAGACCACAAGCAAAGGGAAATATTTTTACCAAGTGACTTATGTATATGAAGTTTCAAAGCCATATTCTGCTACTTTCTTTTATACAGCTTGTGCCAAGCATTTCTCTTTTTTTATTTTTATTTTTTTCTGTTATAGCTGGTTTACAGTTTTCTGTCCATTTTTCAACTGTACAGCATGGTGACCCGGTTATGCATACGTGTATAGATTGATCAGAAGTGATTATACATAGTTCCTGGTGCTATAGAGCAGGATCTCCTTGCTTTTCCATCCCAAAGGCAATAGCCTACAACTGTGAACCCCAGACTCCCATATCGTCCCACTCCCTCCCCCACCCTCTTGGCAACCACAAGTCTGTTCTCCATGTCCGTGATTTTCTTTTCTGTAGAAAGCATCATTTGTGCAGTATATTAGATTCCAGATATAAGTGATATCATATGGTATTTATCTTTTTCCTTCTGACTTACTTCATTCAGTATGAGGGTCTCTAATTCCATCCTTGTTGCTGCAAATGGCATTATTTTATTCTTTTTTATGGCTGAGTAGTATTCCATTGTGTATATATATATATATCACATCTTCCTAATCCAATCATCTGTTGATGGACATTTGGGTTGTTTCCATGTCTTGGCTATTGTGAGTAGTGCTGCAATGAACATGCGTGTGCAAGTCTTTTTCAAGGAAAGTTTTGTCCGGATATGTGCCCAAGGGTGGGATTGCTAGGTCATATGGTAGTTCTATGTAGTTTTCTAAGGTACCTCCATACCGTTTTCCATAGTGGTTGTACCAGCTTACATTCCCATCAACAGTTCAGGAAGGTTCCCTTTTCACACCCCCTCCAGCATTTGTTGTTTGTGGCCATTCTGACTGGTGCAAGGTGGTACCTCATAGTAGTTTTGATTTGCATTTCTCTAATAATCAGTGATGTTGCGCATTTTTTATGTGCTTGTTGGCCATCTGTATACCTTCTTTGGAGAAATATCTATTCAGGTCTTTTGCCCATTTTTCAATTGGGTTGCCAGGCATTTCTGTTGTTTTATAAACCCAGGCGTTCTGATAGCTAAGTCCAGGGTCTCTTTGAAACTTATTTCTGCATCTTAAAAGTCATCCCATCTGCTGGATTCTTATTTATTCGCTATTTTTGACTGTTACTAGTGGAAGCTAAATCATATTCACTGTTTTGTAACTAGACAATGAATCCTTGGTAAATAAACTCAGCGTTGTTAGTTAAATGATAGCCATCTGTTCAGAAGAGTAGAGCTCAAATCTGAAAGTATACCTTTAGTAAAAGGAAAGGTGTGAAAAATAAACATGACACCTGACAAACCGAGATTCCTTGTTAGATATTACACATTCTTCCTGTTCTAAGTCACTTAGCCTTTTCAGAAGAGAGGAGGTAATAAATCAAAACTGATGTATATCAGATTAAGGTAGGATATTAACTCACAGAGACACGCTTCTTGGCACCTGGCTTAGCATCATATCATGTAGTCCGGTTAGGTGCTTTTATTTTTCTTTTTTTTTTTTCTCTTTAGGGGTGCCCCTGCGACATATGGAAATTCCCAGGCTACAGCCAGAGCCACAGCAATGCAGGATACAAGCCGCATCTGTGACCTACGCCACAGCTTGCAGCAATGCCAGATCCTTAACCCACTAAGTGAAGCCACATCCTCATGGATACCAGTTGGGTTCTTAATATGCTGAGCCACAACAGGAACTCCTGTTAGGTGCTTTTGATATTCTGAGCAGTGATATGCTGCTTTTGTGAGCTGCTTTTAATACGTATTACAGAATTTTCTTTAGAGTTTTGTACTATTTAGAAAATATTTGGGAGTTCCCTACCAGCTCAGTGGGTTAAGGATCCAGTGTTGTCACTGCTGTGGCTCAGGTCACTGCCGTGGCGTGGATGCCATCTCTGGCCCGGGAACTTCTGTATGCCGCGGGCACAGCCAAGCCAAAAAAAGAAAACTTTTTCACCTTCGTTTTGTAAAAGATTAGGGTGAGACAGTCACAGCTGTCCTCAGAAAGGCTTGGCAGCTCTCTCCAAATGCAGATTCTGAAATGGACTGTCCTTTGTGGTTTCCGTCCTGGATAGACAAGTCAGAAGGTCAGGAGACCCAGGTTCCTTTAAGTACAAAAGCTTGTGGTTTAAAAACTTGCCATCAGTTACAGTGCTTGGAACCTAAATAGCAAATAGGGCAGAGTAGCAAGCTTGCTAGTTCTGCAGTGTTCTTTTTTGTCTTGCACATTTGGGAAAATAGATTTTTTTTTCCGACATGCTTCCTCCTCCTTCTCCCTGACTCACCCCAATCTCCCTAGCAATGAGCTAAATTTATTGCAGTTTTGTTCTCAGAGTCTATTAGCGGATTCCCTTTAGTAGGTAAAAAGGAATCGAATATAAGGCTTTTTGTGGCTTTGAGGTTCCTGCACCTCTGCCATTGTCAGATCTCTCAGACCAGGGCATTGATTGACCACAAACCAAAACAAATAGATGCTTTGATAAGCAGCATAGGAACCCAGCTTTTAAGTCCTGTTTTCTTCGCCACTGCCGTGGCTCTACTGAGGATTGATGGCTGCTCGAGCTAGTTGAGCAGCAAATTGTCCTGGGAATTCTGGAGTCTGTGTGATGAGTTTATTCCTGACCCCTCAGTCTAGCTGTCATCTTTCTGAAGAGCAGTCGTCCAGGTCCACTCCTAAGAAAGAAACAAGAATCCTTACAAGATAATGGATGGGAAACAAAATTAGTAGGAACACCCCCCCCCCCCCCGCCGAGGGACTAGTGAGTAGAGACCACGGCATAAGACAGAAGGAGGGAGCCTACTGAGCAAGGGATTCGGTGCCTCTAATAGGACTGAAACAGTAAGGTCGATATCCTTAAGTCACCCCCCAAAATCCCTTTCCTGTGTTAGCACACCGCATGTGTATTTAATGTTGTTTAACCCAACACAGTTTATTGTAAACATAAAACTTACGCTAAAACCTCACTTATTTCTATTTAACTCACTGACAATTTCCATCCGTAAGTAAAAGGATGCAAAGGTAATCAAAGGCAAGCCTTTGTAGCTTGAAGCTCCTGCCTAACGATTTTTTAATGGATTGAGCTGTAGACAAGGTCAGTCAGAGGTGGCGGGGCGGAGCTGCGGGAGGCGTGAAGGACATTTGCTCTGGACCCAACGGAGGCTCAGATGTAGAAACGTGTTCGTTATTTCAGTTTTACAATAGAGTGTTTTCACCAATAGAATATAGAAATACTTCATGCAAAAGGAGCCTCGGGGTTAAAAATTTGTCAGTTATTTCAGTTTTACTGTAGATCGTTTTCATCATTAATATTATGTGAAATAGCAGTTCTGGATTTTTTTTCCTCAGAATTAATACTTTAGGTTGTATTTCTGTATACCAACGTTTTATTGCTTTCATTAGTAAAAACAGTAGAAGTGGAGTTCCTGTTGTGGCTCAGCTGGTTGAGAACCTGACATAGTTCAGGCGGGTTCAATCCCTGGCCTCGCTCAGTGGGTTAAGTATCCAACGTTGCCGTAAGCTGCAGCGTAGGTCTCAGATAGGGTTCAGATCAGGCATTGCTGTGACTGTGGTGTAGCCAGCAGCTGCAATTCAACCCCTGGGCTGGGAACCTCCATATGCCACAGCCTAAGCTGTAAAAAGAAAAAAAAAAAAAAAAAAGAAGATGTAACTACTTGTTGAAATCCTATTATATCCATTTAGTTACATAAAGGATATGATTTACTCTTCAAAGTCACTCTCCTGCAAGGTAGAAATTCTTATCCCCATTTTACAGGTGAGGAACCAGGTTCAAAGCGTATAAATGATTTGCCCAGGGTTACAGAGCTCATAAGTAACAGAGCAGAGTCAGAGTCACACCCAAGTTTTCTGACACCAAAGTTCATGAGCTCCGAAAGCCACTGTCTGTGTGAAGCCCAAGAGCCTAAAAAGCTCCACAGGGACGTGCCTCTTGACTTTCAGAGAGCTCCTGAGGTGCCGTGCCTTGGATGGCTTTGCTCTCGTTTGCTCAACCTGCAGGGTGAACCCCAACTCAAAGCACCGCCCTTCTGTGGACCAGATGCCAGAGACACAGCAGTAAAGCAAGACCGCCCCCCACCCCATGCTGGGTTTACAAATAGTGAAAGGCAATTACGATTGTACCGTGAACCATGATGATAACGAGTGCTATAAATAAGAGGTTTGCTTAAAAAAAAATTAGGGGAGTTCCCATCGTGGCATAGTGGAAACGAATCTGACTAGGAACCATGAGGTTGCGGGTTCGATCCCTGGCCTCGCTCAGTGGGTTAAGGATGCAGCGTTGCCATGAGCTGTGGAGTAGGTCGCAGAGGTGGCTCAGATCCTGCGTTGCTGTGTCTCCGGTGTAGGCCAGTGGCTACAGCTCCGATTTGACCTCTAGCCTGGGAACCTCCGTATGCCATGGGTGTGGCCCTAAAAAGACAAAAGACAAAAAAAAAATTAAAAAATAAAATAAATTAGGGAAAGTATTGTAGGAAGGTATTTAGCCTGATGATGAGAATTCATGGAGGACTGCATGTTGGGGAAGAGATAAGGCTGAATTTCTTTACTCAACATACCGTAATTCAACCTAATTCAGGTCATTTAAATGACAGAATTATATGATCGCCTCAAGTAGTCTTTGCCTGTCCTGATACAATAGTTTCCTTTGTCTCCTGCAACCGTCTTTTGGGGGAAGTTGTATTTGGGACTGAGATTATACCTAAAACTGTGTACATATTGAGTTATTCCAGGGGCTAAAAGACAATGGAAAATTGTCTTTGACGCACTGAGAGGAAAGTGTTGTCAGCCTGTCATTCTTAACCCAGCCAAAGTGTTCCTCAAGAGTGAAATGAAAAAACCAAGACACGGGGGAAAACACAGTCAGACAAACAGAGCTTTTCACACACCCTTTCATAGGAAGTTTTCCCAGGGTATATTCCCGCAAACTAAGGTAATAAAACAAGACAGAGGAAGACATGCGAGCCAAGAGGTAGCTGATCCAAATCAGGAAGGAAATAAAGCCCGGGCGGCAGCTGTGGTTCAGACTTGGCAAAGCCCAGAGTCCAGACCTGAGCCAGAGATGGAGGCCTCGGTGAACGGCCCCTGGGAAAAAGGGGATCCATGCTCTGTCCTTGAAAAGCTAGACTGTGAAGAGAAAAGGCAATTATAAATTCCCAGGGGACCGGGGAGGGGGACATTCAAGAGAGAATATATTTGAGGATATTACTTAAGTAGTGCATAATAATTACATGGTTGCAGTAATAAAACACTGCTAGATTTCCAACTTTTGGAATTCATCTTGGGCAAAGCAATCACTAAGCATGGGAAGCCTTAGCAAAGTTGCAGATCACTGAGTTGGAAAGAGCCAGTATTTTGTTAATGCCTTCTACGTTCCAGGTGCTATTCTAGACGATGAGGATACAGTGAACGGAAGAGCTCTCAGTGCTCACGTGCTAGAAGGAAGAGTAAACAATACACACATGGAATTAAGTGAGATAATGTCTCGGGCAGCAGAAAGATACACAGGATAAGATGAGAGCACATAGCTAAGGACTGGAAGTTGCTTTTGCTCACATAGGAGACTGCTCGGAAGGAGTGATGCTTCAGTTCAGAGCTGGGAGATGCGAAGAGGGAAAGGACCCAGGGTACTACCAAGCAGAAAAACAAGGGTCCTAAAACAGGAATTAGCTTGTGATGGTCAAAGGATAAGGGCCAATCCAGCTGAAGCAGAGTAAATGTGGGGGCGGTGGGGGGGCAGTATAAGAGCATGGATGTTAGAGATATCTCAGGCCAGATCATTGAAGGTCTTATGAGCAATGGCAAGGAGGTTGCAGTGAGAGATCACTTTTTAGCAAGAGTTGTGATGTGATGCAGTCTGATTTCTGTTGCAGAAAAAATCACCCTGGTTGTTTTGTAGAGGACAGATGATTGCAAGAGAAGAGCAGCTGGTCCTGGAAAGGGAAGGCAGTGACTTAGAGTAGTGTTTTAGCAGGGAGATGGTGAGAATATATTTTGGAAGCAGTGATGACAAGACTTACGCGGGGCAAAAGGCAAGGAGAGGATTCATTTCTGGCTGGAGCACCTGGAGGATGGGGTAGCGTTGACTGAGAGTGGGTTACTTGGGAGGGGAGCACCTCCTGGAGGTAAAATCAAGAGTTAATTGTTGGAAGTTTTACAAAAAAAAAAAAAAATGCTCAACCTCGAAGATGTACAGGCACAGTTGGGAGGGAAGCAGAAATGCTGGAAGGGTAGGGGTGCCCGTCTCCTCGTCTTACACAGCGTGCAATAAAAGGATGGCTTCTTGTTAGTGGAACAAAGTGGAGGTTGCGTACATTATTTCATGTAGTACAGAGAATCCAAATGATGTAACTATATGGAGTTATCGGTGGGCGCAGATAAGAAGTTACTAGAGATATAAATGCAGAGCTGTCACAGAGATTAGTGGAGCTCCCGTTGTGGCTCACTGGGTTAAGGACCCGATGCTGTCTCCATGAGGATGCAGGTTTGATCCCTGGCCTCCCTCAGTGGGTTAAGGATCCGACGTTGCCACAAGCTGCAGTGTGGGTCACAGATTGTGCTCGGATCTGCTCTTGCCATGGCTGTGGTACAAGGTCCCCACTGAGGATCCAGGTTGACCCCTAGCCCGGGAATATCCATATGCCACAGCGTGGCTCTTGGTAAAACACATGCATCCTAAGCCTGTGCATCCAGGCTGTAACCAATCGTCCATGGATATCGGCCCCCCCAGCGCACGTGTCCGTTGGGCAGGGAGGAGGCGAGGGACAGAAATAAGGGGTGGGCACTGACTCTAGGCTACAGAGAGGGAGGCTTCGGGAAGGAAGGGGACTGGGAGGGAGGACGTGGGGCGGAAGGAGAAGCTGGAGTCCCAGCAACAAACGTGCTTCGAGGGTGGAGGGAAAAGTAAAAACACACAGGAGAGCATTTCTCCAGGCAATAACCCAGAACATCCTCAGAGGAGGCCTTAAAAGGGTCCCCCTGCGCCCCACCTCCACTCCCCCCCATTCATGCTTGTGCACGTGAGTCAGTGGGAGGCGTGGTCTCAGCTTGTGGGGCTGGAGGGAGAAGCAGGCGGGTAGACTGTGAAGGCAGGTGATGGATAAAGCAACGCTGTGTCCAGGTAAGTGGCCAGTGAATCTACTACAGATTTCTAGCAAAGTCATACTTGCAACCCTCCACGGGGCCTCCCCTCCAGTGTCCCTTTTTTTTTTCTTTTTTTTTTTTATTTATTTTAGGCCGTGGGAATGGTTGTCACCATCTAGTGCCTCACCTTATGACACCTTCACACACTCATCTGAGCTTTTTCCTCCTTGACTCATGGATCTTGTTCTCTGGCTCTTTCATCTAGTCTGGTTATACGTGCTCGAGCTCAACAACAGGGGGAAAACAGTCACAGTGTTGTGTTTACTGCCTCGCTCTGTAACTGGAAATTCAGATGGAGCTCGATAGACCGATCGTTACCCATCGTTGCTCATCACGGCAGGACCCGTGCTCTGGGCGACGGGCAGTCCGGCTGCTGGGCGTGCCTGCCATTGCTCACCCACGGGGAGGGGACAGTTTTTCAGTCTGAGAAACTTCCTTTCCCTTCCCCTGGGTGTTCCCCGTACTAAGAGACAGGTTAGAGAGGGAGGGGTCGCCCAGGAGCGTCACAGGGAGCTTTTCTGGAGCAGATACCGCCGCAAAGTTTGTCTGCAGACCCGAGAGCGCCACGTACAAGTTCCAGTCCCGGTGGCTGAGAGCCCTTGACCCCGAGACAGCTCAGGAGATCAGTCACCCTTGGCAGGTGCAGCATTTTGGCCTAGAGCAGCACCGTCCCCGGTGAACAATGGAAGTGAAATGTGCCTCTTACTGTCTCCACTACTGAGAAAGCGAATTGCTCATGTCATGTTATTTTTCCATCGTACCGGGACCATCAGCAGCAGCTCTCTAATAAAATGCTCTAGTCGTGAACATTTACTGACAACACAGACCTCCATGTATTTATGGAAAAGCTATCAGATTCTTTAGTCTCAGAACTGATTTATTGTCAATGAACATTTCCTGAGCACCGAAGACACAGGAACCACGCTTTTCTGCATTGCGGGGAGCCCGAGCATCCTTCAGTCCCTGACCTTGAGGAGCTTGTGGTCCAGAGAGGCAGTGTGCGCCAAAGAAAGTGCTTATGCTCAGGGGAAGGCTGGACCCCAGAACCTGCCTTGGAGAATACACGGCGACTGTTCTTCCAGCTGGTCCGGAAGCACTGGTCCAGCAGAGAAGCAGGGCAGGGCTGAGGTATGGAGCCAGGAAACACAGGTACCTCTCAGAGGCTGATCTGGGCGGGACGGGGTCAAGAAAGATGACCAGAGGTCCCAGCTTGCCAGGGACAGTCGTGGTTTATGGCTCTTGCTCCAGCATAATAATTAATAGAGCCGCCTCCTTTGACTCTGAAGGAGGTCCCCAGACAGGTGATCAATCACACGGCCACCTGACCTGCAAGCGGGGCTGGTAGGTTATGTAAAGCAGCGAACTAATCGGATTTGTGTTCTGGAGGGAGAACTCCAGCAGCCATGAGGAGGACAATTTATAGAGAGAAGAGACAGGAGACAAATCCCCCCACCTCCCTTCCCAGAGAGAGAAGTAGAATGATACCACATGCCTGGAAAACCAACTCTCTTCTAACCATATTCTAAACACAGGCTTGCCTAAGTGTTGGTTATAAGAATATCTCTGTCCCCAGTTAGGATTTTTTTTTTGTGGTCTTTTTGGGGCCACACCCGCAGCATATGGAAGTTCCTGGGCTAGGGGTTGAATTGGAGCTGCAGCTGCTGTCCTACACCACAGCTCATGGCAACACTGTATCCCTAACCCACTGAGCGAGGCCAAGGATCATATCTGAGTCCTCACGGATACTAGTCGGGTTCGTTACCACTGAGCCACAACGGGAACTCCCACCAGTTACAATTCTTTAAACAGCATCAAAGTTGCATGGATTATTTCTGTGTGTCTCAGTCTAAAATTCTTTGTGATTTTAAGAAATTAGTAGTTCCTGTTGTGACTCAGCAGAAACAAATCTGACTAGCATCCATGAGGATACAGGTTGGATCCCTGGCCTACCTCAGTGGGTTAAGGCACCAGCATTGCCATGAGCTGTGGTGAAGGTCACAGATGCGGCTGGGATCCCACGTGGCTGTGGCTGTGGCGTAGGCTGGCATCTGCAGCTCCGATTTCACCTCTAGCCTGGGAACCTCCATGTGCCTCGGGTGCAGCCCTAAAAAAAAAAAAAAAAAAAAAGACCAAAAAAATTATACTAGCTCTGTATCTATCAACTTGCCCTCTTTTTTTGAACAGTATCACAGAGACAAAGAAAATCCTGAGAAATACTTGAGGGATCAAGGGAGGGGGATCTTGAGACATTTTTGGGGAAAAGTTCTTTGCAAGCTAGAGGAGCTCTGAGGGGTTAGACGGTTACGAGATCTTTTACAGGAAGCCGCTCCTGGCCATTATTGTGACATTCCTTTGAATGGCTTTCCTAGTCTTGCAAACAGGTTTTACCAAGCCGCCCACACTTCTTAGCCGTCTTCTCTGAAATGAGCGAATGCACCTCTGAGATGGATGACTTGAACTGGGGTGTGTCTCCGAGCCACAGAGCTGAGTTAATTGGACCGGGAGACCAGCCCGCAGCAGTGGCCTCATTAGCACCCTGAGCTCACAAGGCACAGGCTCATTTCACAAGGCGCTTTTGGGAAAGGCACCTCGTAGGTGGGCTTCTGTCATCTCCCGCTTCCGTGCTTCTTTACTCTGGGGCCACTTGGACTGTGTGACTAAGCAGTGACAGCATGAAACCCCACAGTGGCCAAGTCATCTGGAAGGGCCCAGAGCCCAGCCTCCTAACATGTTCGTGCTTGAGGAGCAGCCCGATGTGGCAGACGGAGCACAGGCTTGGGACTGAGCCTGGCTGGTGTCTCAGTGCATCTCTGGACAAGACTCCTTGAGTGTCGTCCTCAACCTCTGTGCACCTTGTAATTCCTCGTCCCTGAGTGAGGCTAACAACGCCTACTTTGGCTGCTGGTGGGTTTGGGCCAGTCTGGCACACGTGTGGCACGTAGTAGGTGTTCAGTTGCTGGTGGCTGATTTTGTTCTTGTTGTCATCATGATTACAGAATTGGTGACAATTCAGCCATTTATCCAACAAATATTTTTGGAGCACATGTTACCTGCCGAGCAGCATTCTTTGCACCAGGGCTACAGCCATGAACAAGATGAATATGGCTTCTGACCTCAGGATGCTTAGACGGACACCCTCATTTACCTCTTCTTTCTTCATTCACTTCTTTTTTTTTTTATGGCCACAGCTGCAGCACATGGAAGTTCCCAGGCCAGGGGTCAAATCAGAGCTGTAGCTGCCGGCCTACGCCACAGTCACAGCATTGCCAGATCCTTAACCCACTGAGGGAGGCCAGGGATGCACCTTGCATCCTTGTGGACACTGTGTCAGGTTCTTAACCTGCTGAAGTGCAACAGGAGCTCACTCATTTCTTAATTTATTACCTTCCGCCCCCGCTGTCCTTTGTTGCCCTTTCCCAGGGTCCCTTTACCGTCGGCCAGAAACTCCTGTCTCTTCAAAAGTTTTATTCCATCGACACCCCAAAAGGCGGGCCTCTGCGCCTTCTCCTGGCTCACCTGCAGGGCACCTCCGCTTCCCTTCGCAGACGGGCACCCACTTAGAATGGTTCCACTTACAATTTTTTTGACTTTACGGTGGTGTGAAAGCAATACACACTTGGTAGAAACCATACTTCACACTTAGAATTGTGACCTTTTCCCGGGCTGGCACCATGCAGTCTGAGGCTTTCTGGGGAGGCTGGGCGGCCACAGCCCCTGGTCGGCCACGTGATCCCAAGGGTGAACCACAGGAAGGGCCCGACGACCCCTCTGTTCACTTTAAGGACAGTTTTCAGTAAATTACATGAGCTCTCCAGTTCTTCCCTATAAAATAGATGCTGGTTGTGTTGGATGATTTTGCTCAACTGTTGGCTGATGCGAGTGTTCTTAGCACATTTACCGTGGGCTGGGTTCAACCATGGTGTTCATAGGTTAGGTTTATTAATTGCATTTTTGGCTTACGGTGGTTTTTTGGACTGTAACCCCATCATAAGTCAAGAAGGATCTGTACTTCCTCAAGCGAGCGGCGCACCCTGCCCACCTTGGAGATGCCATGGGTGCTAAACCTCCTGCTGGGAACTGACCCCCTCCTGCTGGGAACTGACCTTCAGGTTTCAGCTTAAATGACCCCTTCCCCAGACAAGTCTAAGTTCTCTGATAACACCTGTTTTTAACCTTACAACACCACAGTCATAATTGACCTGTGTGTATGTGTGTGTGTGTGTGTTCATTTAGCATCTGTCATTTTTAGAAAGTTGTGAGAAGCTCCACAGAGAAGGACAGTGTCTGTGTCCAGTCTGGATGCTCAGAAACCATGTACTGAGTGACTGTTTAGGAAGCCATTGATGGAGTTCTCATCACTGAGTGTATTTGATCCTAATGAGAAAACTCTGAAATAGGTGTAGGGACTTGACCTTCAGTGCTGGACTCCTTGTTCAGATGCCACTGGTAACACAGTCCTACCTGAGAGTGTTCAGTGATGGCTACATTCTAGCTCAGCTTGGTCCCAGATAGATTAAGCGTCCTGCACAACCCAGCGCGGCAAGCCAGATGAGGGCGGGGTGGCAGAGCCAGTGACCGAAAGCTAAGCGTTGAATAGATTCCAGAATCTGAGCTGCCTGTGGTCAGGGTTCCAGGGTTCCCAGGTGAGGTCTGAGAGGGACAGAGGTGCTACCAGTGTGCTTTCGGTTGCTACAGGGAATCTTCACTTTAAAGGTTCAGCACATGAGGGTGTTTTCTAGATGATGGTGTTATTTCCAGTCCTGCTCATTATGGACCAGGAAGCACTGTCTTCAAGGGGGATGGGCTGTCAAGGGGGATGAGTCTGGGGGATATGTTGTCTCTAGAATGATCACACATTCCCTTTGTCATAGGGACAACAAAATGCAGGCAGGCCTTGCTGGGATCCACCTCCGAGCTCCCCCAACTTGAACATCATGAGGCCTTGAGTTTCCAGTGACTCCTTAGAGTGAAGTGGAACTACACAGAAGGGCCTCCATGCCTCTTTTTTAAAAATTGCTTTTATTGGAGTTTCCATCGTGGCTCAGCAGTAATGAACCCAACTAGGATCCTGACTGGCCTCGCTCAGTGGGTCAGGGACCCGGCGTTGCCATGAGCTGCAGTGTAGGTCACAGACATGGCTTGGATCCCATGTTGCTGTGGCTGTGGTGTAGGCGAGCAGCTATAGCTCCAATTTGACCCCTAGCCTGGGAACTTCCACATGCCACAGGTATGGCCCTAAAAAGACATACATACATACAAACAAACATACATGAGTAGTTTTTATTGAAGGGTAGTTGTATAAATCAGAATGTAAAATTTCTTGAGTTCCCATCATGGCACAGCGGAAACGAATCTGACTAGGAACCACGAAGTTGCGCGTTCGATCCCTAGCATCGCTCAGTGGGTTAAGGATGCAGTGTTGCCGTGAGCTGTGGTGTAGGTTGCAGACATGGCTTGGATCTGGTGTTGCTATGGCTGTGGTATAGGCCGGCAGCAACAGCTCCGATTAGACCCCAAGCCTGGGAACCTCCACATGCTGCAGGTGCGGCCCTAAAAAAAAATTGACAAAAGCCAAAAAAAAAAAAAAAGTGAAATTTCTGCTGTACAGCAAAGTGATTCATATATATATACATATACTCTTTTTTCATATTCTTTTCCACTATGTTTATGAGTCGATGAGATATTGACTATAGTTCGCTGTGCTCTGCAGTAGAACTTTGTTGTTTATCGCCTCCTCGTATAATAGCTTCTATCTGCTAACCTCCCACTCCATCCTTCTCCCAACCCCTCCGCCTTGGCAACCACAAGTTGCCTCTTCACTTGTTATCTCTGTGGTCACTCTTACTTTCCCTTCACTTTATAATCATCGGTACCCTTTGTCTCCCCCTGCTAAACTATAAGTTCCCTAAGAACAGGGGATGTGTCACATCCATGTTTGAGTCATCCTCTGCCCAGCACAGGAAGTGCTAAATAAATATCAAAGGAGGGAAGGAAAGAAGCAGGTGGGTGTCAGTAAGCTCTGGTGAGAGGAATTCACGCTGGGTTGTACGCTGCCCTGCAGCCCTTACTGTAGAGCCACTTAACAGTCATGGCTTAGTGCAGGGTGTCGGCTTAGGAAAGGGACCACATGTTGACCGAGATTTTCCTAAGTGACTCTGAAGGGGGCTGATGTCAGCTTCAGATCCAGATTTGTGTGAGTCATTAGAAGTTCCAGAGCGAGCTAAGAAAAATCTACCTGCTAATTGACAGCGCCCTTCTCGGCCCATGTCGACCAAATCTTGAAGGGAAGGAAAGGCAGGGGGCTGAGGTTTTTGTGCCTGGGCTCTGCCGAGAGCCTCCACGACTGAGCTGCAGCGCCCACAGTGTCTGGGACCCCACGCGGTCCGTGGAAGCTGGTGTGGTTACAGGGAAGCGCTTCTGCAGACAGTCTGCTGAGCGACTCGCAGGTTCTGCCTGATGAAGCAAAGCAGATTTGTATCCATTGCTGATACGTATCTCTAGCTCTCGCTACTTTTCTATTCCCAGCGTAGCCTTTCTAGCCCAGGAAGAATCGTGGTAAACCAAAATAACATCATACAAGAAAGGGTTTTTAAAACCAAATACATTAAATCAGATACTTAGTAGATCGTCTTAAACAGATACACAGCAGTTTAAGGCGCTTGAGTGTCTTGTGTGCCACGGAGGGTGAGGGGGTGGGAGGGGGACAGAGAAAGGGCTGCGTGACTTTTGGGCTCCTTGTGGATGAAGCAGCCCTTCCCTCTCTTGCTGCTTAATCAGTTTGAAGTGGTTTCCACTGGTACTCAAATGCATGGGCTAAGGTGCACGCTTAGGCTCCCTAGATTAACCTCATCCTCTACTAATCACGATTTATGTATTTAGAAATACCTCTTATAGCAAAGAAAATGGACAATTCACCCAGAAAATGATACCAAAAATAATACGCATTTGAAAAAAAAATTCAACTTCATTAATAAATCACAGGTATGTTAACAGAAGAATAAGATGCTCCTTTTCCCTTCAAATCAGTTTATTTGAATGATAATAGTCTACATTAATGAGAATGCAGTAAGATTCTCCCTTGATGCATTGCTACTGACAGGGGTCATTGATACAGATCTGGAAAACCTTTTGTAAGCATGAATCAAAAGACTTGAAAATCTTCCTGCTCTTAAAAAGAATGAAAAAAGGACTTCCTCGTGAGGTTCAGTGGTAACAAACCCAACTAGTATCCACGAGGAATCAGGTTCGATCCCTGGCCTCACTCGGTGGGTTAAGGATCTGGCATTGCCGTGAGCTGTGGTGTAGGTTGCAGATGCGGCTCTGATCTGGCGTTGCTGTGGCTGTGGTGTAGGCCATAGCTACAGCTCTGATTCGACCCCTAGCCTGGGGACTTTCATATGCTGCAGGGGCAGCCCTAAAAAGCAAAAACAACAACAAAAAGATGCATATAGGGAGTTTCCTGGTGGTCTAGTGGTTGGGATTAGCGTTTTCACTGCTGTGGCCCAGGTTCAGTCCCTGGCCTGGGAACTAAGATCCCACTTCAAGCTGCTGTGCTCTGCAGGCAAAAAAAAGAGAGAGAGATGCATATAGCAGTTATCTATAAATAATAAAAGCTGTAACAACCTAAACATTAAAAGAATATCTGAACAAATACTGGCATAACCATATAATGAAATTTTTTACAGCCACTAAGACTTATCTTGATAAATTTTTGATGTCAAAAGAAAGTACTTATGATATTATAGCTTTTTAAGTATGAAATATTATATCCAAATTGCTATCACAGCTTTGAAAAGAATATATGCATAAAAAGGAGTAGGAGGAGTTCCCGTTGTGGCACAGCGGAAACAAATCCGACCAGGAACCACGAAGTTGTGGATTTGATCCCTGGCCTTGCTCAGTGGGTTAAGGATCTGGCATTGCCGTGAGCTGTGGTGTAGGTTGCAGGCAGGGCTCAGATCCTGCGTTGCTGTGGCTGTGGTGTAGGCCGGCGGCTACAGCTCCTGTTAGACCCCTAGTCTGGGAACCTCCATATGCCACAGGTGCAGTCCTAAAAAGCAAAAAAAACAAAACAAAACAAAAGAAGTAGAAGAAAATATACCAAAATGGTTAATGCTAGGAGCTTTCATTATTTTACCTTTTTCTGTGCTTTCTAGTTTTATTTCAATGATAATCAAAGGAAAATTGTAAGAAAAAATCATTTTAATTTTTTATGGCAAAACTTAATCACTAGAAGGATATATAAAATATCATATGTTCATATGTCAAAATGTTAGGTTCTTGGGAGTTCCCATCGTGGTTCAGTGGTTAACGAATCCGACTAGGAACCATGAGGTTGCGGGTTCGATCCCTGACCTTGCTCAGTGGGTTAAGGATCCGGCGTTGCCATGAGCTGTGGTGTAGGTTGCAGAAGCGGCTCGGATCCCGCCTTGCTGTGGCTGTGGCGAAGGCCAGCAGCTACAGCTTCCTGTTAGACCCCTAGCCTGGGAACCTCCATATGCCGTGGGTGGGGCCCAAATAAGGTAAAAAGACCAAAAAAAAAAAATATTAGGTTCTCTTCCTGAGATGATGAGATAGTATAATGGGCAAAATTTTGTTTCTACTACTCTGTACCTTCCTCCATTTTCCAAATTTTCTACAGTGAATGTGTCTGAATTTTAGAATTAGGAAAAAAATTTTTGGAAAAAAAATGAAAGCAAAAAAAAAGGTGCAGAACATGTAACAGGACTGAGATAGTGATCATAGCAAATGTTATTAGTTTGCTTGTGAAAATCTTCAAAAATATAGCTTTCTCTGAATGATTCACCAGCTGATTGTGAGAGAATTTTAACTTTAGGGGTGAAAATTTCATATCGTGGATCATTTATTTTAGTCATCTCTGGGTATTAAAATTTTCTTTTAATTCAAATGCTCCAAAACACCTTTTTTTTTTTTTTTTTTTTTTTGCTGGGGAAGGGGGGAACAGTTCTGGCATGTGTAAGTACCTGGACCAGGGATCGCACCCACACCACAGCAGCAACCCAAGCTGCCTCAGTGACAATGCCAAATGCTTAGCCCACTGCACCACAAAGGAATTCCAACATACCTATTTTTCTTGCAGCCAGAATACTAATTTTCTGGGTTCGGTTCGTCTCGCAGTCCTTATAAACTAGAAGCTGTATTTCTGGTGACCTATGGGGGCCATGTGAATCAGTTACCAAACTTATGCATAAAGAGGGACTAGGTTTTTCCCAAAATAGTTTACTGTTTTAACAAGCATATTCAATTCGCCACGGTCTTTTGCACTTGAATGAGGGTTGCTATAGGATTAACCACCTCGCACATTATATGCACAGCCCTGACAAACACAGAAGACCAAGTGGAAAGGTCAAGAAGTACTTCACAGTTCTGTGGCTGGGGCTGGACATAGTTTATTTACATTTTAAGAAATTGATGATGAAGTGATCAATAAAAGAGAAGGACATTTAAGAGAATAGGAGTGTTAGGGATGGAAATAATGAAACGCATAAAAAAGTAATAGTAAAAGCATAAGATAAAAATAAACTTCAAGCAGATGAGATCCCCACTGCCTACAGATTACCAGTATGTGGATTTTTTTTAAGTTTTTTTTTTTTTTTAATACAGCCTTTTCTTTAAGGAGTTTCTGCCATAGGCAGAGGACAGGAAGTTCAAGGTCACATTCTGTAGTTCAAAGGCCCTTGAAGGACAGTTTGGTTCCTAGTCAAAAGAAGATTCAGGAGTTCCTGTCATGTCTCAGGGGTTGATGAACCCGACCAGCATCCATGAGGACCCGGGTTCGATCCTTGGCCTCGCTCGGTGGGTTAAGGATCTGGCGTTGCCATGAGCTGTGGTGTAGGTCACAGATGCAGCTTGGATCTGGCATTGTTGTGGCTGTGGTGTAGGCCGGTGGCTACAGCTCCGATTGGACCCCTAGCCTGGGAGCCTCCATATGTGGCTGATGCAATCCTAAAAAGACAAAAAAAAAAAAAAAAAAAGGAAGATGCATAGCTGAATGGCCTTGAATCACTAAACCTCAGTTTATCCCATCTGAAAGGGGCTAATACCTAGCCAGCTGAGATTGGATTAAAACTGTGTGCATGCATGGGCACACACACATTAGTACACATTCTAGGGTACCTAAGCACATGAAGATAATAAAAATGGTTAATACTTCTCCAGCCCTTACTCCATGTTAGGCTCCATTCAAAGCACTCTGCATGTGCTAATGCAGGTAAGCCTCACAATTCTAGAAGGTGGCGCTATTATTATCCTCGTTTTATAGATGAAGAAACTGAGGCACAGAGAGGTTCAGGAAGGAACTTGCTCAAGATCACAGCTGCTTAGGAACAGGCAAGCACCCAGGCGTCCCGTACCCTGAACTCGGCTGCCTCTCCAAGGTAAGCCACCTGTATTATTCAAAGCAGAAACAGGGAGCTATTTAGAACGGAAGCAGACTTTAGAACAGAGACCCACAGGGGCGGGCGAGACCTTGTCAGTGACCTCTGTTTCCTCTCATCTCCCTGGGAATTCATTCTGCAGCCAAAGCAGCGAGAATTGTGGAGGAGGCCTTTTCGTCATGAAAAGAAGGACATTTCTAGGCTCTTATTGTGTCATCTGACAGTGAGCCCTTGAACAGAGAGTGGTTTGTTTGCTGTCTCAGACCGCAGGTGCGACCACGTGAGGCCCCCACATGTTCCTTATGTTCCATTTATCCTACAGTGAAAAGGCACTGATACGATATGCTTCCATAAAGTGGGAACAAAACCGTTTTAATCGAACTTTAAAGAACACTCTTCACTTCCAAGAGGGAAGGCTTATTCGCTTGTGGCTCCATCTGAATTACGTGTTAACTGTCCAGCGCCCACCGTTGTTTTCTGGGCTGGCCGTGCTCAGAAGTAAGTTGTTTCTGCCGGGCCTCGGCTCTCAAGTGTTAGAACTCACTCTTTAGGGACCGGGGCTCTGCCTCTCAGAGCGTGTCTTTTCGCTGTCCCGCAGCTGTCCAGGCAGGGAAGGTGGCATAAACTAGCCCAGAGGTCGGCAAACTCTGGCCCACGGGCCAAGTATGGCTCCCTACCAAGGTGATCTTGCATTTTTGAGTAGTTAGCGGAAAAATCGAAAGGACAGTGCTGGAGTTCCCACTGCGGCTCAGAGGGTTGAGAACCCAACATAGTGTACATGAGGATGCAGGTTCCATCCCTGGCCTTGCTCAGTGGGTTAAGGATCCCGCATTGCTGCAGTCAGCGGTGTAGTTCAAAGATGTGGCTTGGATCCTGCGTTGCTGCGGCTGTGGTGTAGGCCAGCAGCTACAACTCCAGTTCGATTCCTAGCCCAGGAACTTCCATATGCTACACATGCAGCTGTGTAGGGAAAAAAAAAAAAAAAAAAAAGGAGTTTACAGATAATACTTGGTGACACCCCAAAATTATGTAAAATTTGAATCCCTTGTCCACACATATAGCATTCTGGGAATACAGCCAGGCCCATCCATTCTGTCTACACAGCAGTGGCCAAGTTGAGTAGTTGCAGCACAGAGTATACGGCCCACAAAGCTGAAATAGTCTGCCTCTGGCCCTGTAGAGAGAAACCTTGCCAGCTCCTAGCTGGTGACACCACAGCATCTCAGGCCCCATCCAGCTTGGCTGCTTTTACAAAGAGAGGCTCAGTCTGCCCGGTTGAAAGGGTCACGTTATTGCCCTGGGTAATAACTGCGCTGGGGAAACCTCAGATGTGACATTTTGTCCCACAAGTCACTGACCCTCTGTCCGTTCAGCAGACTTCAGCTAGACCATCTCACTCTTTTTTTTTTTTTTTTTGGTCTTTTTTTTTAAGGCTACACCTGCAGCATATGGAGATTCCCAGGCTAGGGGTCCAGTCGGAGCTGTAGCTGCCGGCCTCCATGCTGGATCCTTAACCCACCGAGCGAGGCCAGGGATCGAACCTGCCTCCTCATGGATGCTAGTCAGATTCATTTCCGCTGAGCCATGGCAGGAACTCCATGCATTAGTTAGTATTTTTAAAAATACAGGAGGGTGGGAGGGATGGACTGGGGTTTGGGACTGGCATGTGCACACTGAGGTCTGTGGACTGACCGACCGGCAGGGACCTGTCCAGTATTCTGTGACCATCTTTGTGGAAAGAGAACCTGAAAGAGAATGGATATGTGTGCATGAATAACTGAATCTCTTTGTCGTACAGCAGAAATGATCACAACCTTATAAGTCAATGCTACTTCAATAAAACTTAAAAAATAAATGAAAATACAGATAGAGAAAGTCGGTGGAGATGAGCAGACAGGGCCCCACGGGAAGCCAGAAGGAATGCGTTACAGAACAGCTGGCCCTTCCCTGACTCATTCTGTAAAGAATTATGCTCTAGGAGTTCCCGTCGTGGTGCAGAGGATAACGAATCCAACTAGGAACCGCGAGGTTGCTGGTTCGATCCCTGGCCCCACTCAGTGGGTTAAGGATCTGGCGTTGCCGTGAGCTGTGGTGTAGGTCGCAGATGCGGCTGGGATCCCGCATTGCTGTGGCTGTGGCGAAGGCCGGCGGCTACAGCTCCTGTTAGACCCCTAGCCTGGGAACCTCCATATGCCATGGGTGTGGCCCTAAAAAGCAAAAAAAAAAAAAAAAAAGAATTATATTCTACCGTGTGTGAGGCTCCAGGTTAGACAGATCATAGCCGTGGTCCTCCCAGAGCTTACACTCCAGGGGGGCTCACACCCCCAAAAAAAGTGAACGCATGAGCATCAGTAATTCTCTATGGTGGCAAGTGCTCAGAAGGAGTAAGCAGGGCTCCGAGTCAGAGAGCCAAAGGAGGTGACCTGTTTGGGGCAGACTGGTCAGAGAGGACCAAGTCGGGAGGCGACATCTAAGTTAAGGTTTGGACGGTGAAAAGGAGCTGCTACTTAAAGGTGGAGCCAGGCGGGGGAAGCGTTGGTGCCAAGGCCCTGGGGCAGGAAAGACTTCGGAGGGCTTGTGGAAGTGCGAGCAGGGCTGGGACCCGAGAGGCGGGCCGTGGAAAAGGAGTTACCCAGCCTGGTGGGCCGGGCGGGAAGGCGGGAGGGGGCGGCCGGGCAGGCAGAGGTTTGAAACAAGGCTTGTTGGCGGATGTGCGCGTGACTCGGTGAGTCCTGAGTATTGTCCTCTGTGGGAAGAGCAGGAAAAGCAGGCTGGGAGGCCGGGAGGAGCAGCTTGTGACAGGCCTCGCGTATCAGGCAGAGGGATTTGGGTTTCCTCCAGTAGACGCCAGGCAGCCAAAACAGAGGGGAATTTTTGTGTCTCTAGTGAGAAATATTTTTTTTTCTGATAACCCAAGTCACTCTATATGAGGAAACTCTGGAAAGTGTACACGAGGACACTGAAGACAAAAAAATCTGTAAGCACACATTCCAACCATTGTTGACATTTCTGTATCTTCTTTTGCATGTAGATACCATTTTCCAAAAATGAGAGTTCTTTAATACAGGCTGTTTTATCATTGCGATTTCATGTTGTTGTTTTTTTTTTGTCCCTTTTTTTTTGTTTGCCTTTCTTTGTTTTGTCTTTTTGGGGCTGCACCCACAGCATATGGAGATTCCCAAGCTAGGGGTCAAATCGGAGCTGCAGCTGCCGGCCACAGCCACAGCAATGTGTCTGCGACCTGCACCACAGCTCACGGCAGCGCTGGATCCCCGATCCACTGAACTAGGCCAGGGATCGAACCCACATCCTTATGCATCCTAGTCAGATTCGTATCCGCTGCACCACAACGGGAACTCTCTAACTGCTATTTCACCTAATAGTGCAGAGCAGATATTCTGGAGACATCTTCCTATGTCACTAAGTATTCTTTTCCAGCACAGCTTAGCATACCTGTGTGGTATTTCATGCTAAAAATAAACTCAAATTTATTTAGATGGTTTCATTGTCAGCCCTTATGGCTGAACATCTAGAATGTTTGCAGTTTTCAGTATTATAAGCAGCACTGCAATTATTATCCTTGGAGGAATATGTTTATTTCTATCTGTGATTGTTTCCTTAGGAGTTCCTAGAAATAGAATGGTGGGGTCAAAGGGCAGATTTTCTCAAGGCTTTTTATATATATTTCTAGATTAGCTGTTTAAGCTTGTGCCATTTTACGCTTCCACTAGCCAAGTAGCAGTATGCCTTATGCCCCCAGTTACTCACGTGGCACTGGATTTCATTTGCCTGTTTGATAAAGAAAAAACTTTGTATACCCATTGTTTAATCTACATGTTTTTGGCCACAGCCATGGCATGCAAAAATTCCTAGCCCAAGGACTGGACCCGAGCTATAGCAATGACTTGAGCCACAGCAGTGATAATGCTAGATCCTTAACCCACTAGGCCACCAGGGAACTCCTCGTCGACATTTTTTTTTAATGAAATTGAACACTTTCTCCCATGGGTCCACTCGTCATCTGTATGTGTGCTATAAATTGTTCATATCCTTTGCTTTGTCTCTTTTTATCTTTTTGTGCCTTCATCGTTTGCTTACTAGTTTGGAAGAGCTCTTTATATATTAGGAATATTAACCCTCATAGGGTGCAAATGTTTTCCCAATCTCTTTTTTTAATTGCATAATTTTTTTCGCCAGAAGTTTTGCATTGCTATATCGTCAGAGCTGCTTTTTCCTTTAGCCTTTACACAACTGCTTTAAAAAACCTTGGTCATCCAGGAGTTTCCGTCGTGGCGCAGCGGAAATGAATCTGACTAGGAACGATGAGGTTGTGGGTTCAATCCCTGGCCTCGCTCAGTGGGTTAAGGATCCGGCATCGCCGTGAGCTGTGGTGTAGGTTGCAGATGCAGCTCGGATCTGGCATGGCTGTGGCTCTGGCGTAGGCCGGCAGCTACAGCTCCAATTAGACCCCTAACCTGGGAACCTCCAT
The DNA here is from genome assembly GCA_004024745.2 of Catagonus wagneri. Classification (NCBI taxonomy): domain Eukaryota; kingdom Metazoa; phylum Chordata; class Mammalia; order Artiodactyla; family Tayassuidae; genus Catagonus; species Catagonus wagneri. Next base: position 209,583 of record PVHT020001178.1, on the reverse strand, counting down.
ATGCCGCAGTTGCGGACAAAAAGACAAAAAAAAAGGACAAAAAGACAAAAAAATAATGAAATAAAATAAACTTTAAAAAAAAATCTTGGAGTTCCCTTTGTGGCTCAGTGGTTAACGAATCCAACTAAGAACCATGAGGTTGCGGGTTCGATCCCTGGCCTCGCTCAGTGGGTTAAGGATCTGGTGTTGCCGTGAGCTGTGGTGTAGGTTGCAGACGCGGCTCGGATCCCGCGTTGCTGTGGCTGTGGCGAAGGCCGGCGGCTACAGCTCCTGTTAGACCCCTAGCCTGGGAACCTCCGTATGCCGCTGGTGCGGCTCTGCATAAAGGCAAAAAGACAAAATAAATAAATAAATAAATAAATCTTGCCCGTCCAAAGATTAGATAAAGACTCACCATGGGAGTTCTCTCGTAGCCCAGTAGGTTCGGGATCTAGCATTGTCACTGCAGTGACATGAGTCACTGCTGAGGTGCTGATTCGATCCCTGGCCAGGTAATATCTCTATACCACAAGTGCAGACAAAAAAAAAAAAAAAGATTCGCTGTTATTTCCTTCTCATTTTGCAATAGTTTCGTACATTTCAATACGTTGTATTTTTAATCGGACTTCTGTGTTTAAAAAAAAAATGCAACTGGGGAATTGTGGAGGAGGCTTTAGAGAGAAAAGACTTGGTATCAGCGACCAGTTAACTAGTTACTGATTGCACTTGGCCAACAGGGATGTGGTCGTGCTGATGGTGCCCAGCCTTTTTCTGCACCCACACAGTCCAGCCACACAGCGTATACTCAGCAGTTAAATCTCATCACCTGCAGTGATTCCCAACCAAGGGGAAGGGAGTGGGGGGACCCCCAGCTCTGGTGATTTGAAGGAAAGGGGATATTCAGCAGAGGTTTAGGAGACGTGCTGATTGGCTGTAGCTAACGAGCAAAGTACTTGGTGGCTCTTGAGTTTTTACGTGATCGGATGGGTCGCGGTTCCGTTAACCTAGACGGGCAGAAACAGCCTGAGAAAGGAAGGGCGGAGCGTCGAAGATGATAGAGACAGTGAAGGACTTACTCATTTTGAAAGGTTATAAGTCGGTTCAGGTTGAGATAACCATGCAATGAGAAATGAAACAGGTGTCTGGAGCCCAGAGGTCTGCACCGAGGAGTATAGATTTGGAAGCGAGCTTAAAGAAAGTTGAAGCAAAGGGTTTGGATGACACCATCCCTGTGTATGTAGAGAGCAAGAAGGAAAACGTGTTCCAAGAAGGAACTCAGGAATGCTAAAATTCAAGGGCTAGGGGAAGCATGTGAAAGAGGGAAAACAAGCAAAAGGAACTGGGATGAAACTGTCGAGGAAGTAGGAAAACCGGAATACGGTGGTCAAGAGAAAAAAAGTTTTAAGGATAGAGAATGGTCTCCAGCATTAGAACTTTCTAGCATGTTACCTGGGCTCTTCTCTATATAGTCAAAACCCACCTCCTTTTTCAGCTACCGCTAGACTCCTCCCTGTGCTTCTCAGATGTCAGACTCATCCACAACTGCTTAGAGTCACACATCCTACCCCCTCTGCCCACAGCAACTGTCCCCTCCTTCTCTGCATGGTAAACCACTCGTCTGCCGGGAGCTACCTCAGATGTCACCTCCCGCATAGACAGTCCTGTCCACCCCTCCCCAGAATTGTCCCATTCACACTCAGAACTCGAGTTCTTACCTCCAGGCTAATGTATCCCCTTGCGTGGCGGTGATCTACTTAGGGACGCTTTTCAGAATTTTCTAAAGAAATTCCCCTAGCAACAACATCCACTGGGATCATATCCTACAACAGCCTAGGGCATGTTTCTGTTCAAGTCCTGTGTTTTATTTTCAAGTATTAATGCAATTTTTCATGCTGTTTTTTCACCCAATCATTGTAAAGGCTGGCTTTAATTTGAGTGTTAAGTGTTTCCAGTTATTTACGTGGAGTAAAGCTGGCCCTCCAGTAAAGCTGTTCCGCGGCATCTCTTACTGCAGCATGCTCCTGAGTAGGCAAGGGAATCACAGCCCAGCTTAACAATCTCAAGTTTACACGCGTGGGTGTCCCGCCAGGTAAGGGCACTTCCACTACAGCCTGTGTCGTCTTCAGCCATATTCCTGGCACAGTACCTGGTCCACGGCAGGCATTGATGTGTATTTACAGAAGCAAAGGAAGGAGAGGGAGAAAGGGGATGAAAGTCACATGAACGGATGGAAGAAACAAGGAAAGTGTAGGTAGACAGATGGATGGGAACAAGGCAGGGATGGATGGATGGATGGATGGATGGATGGGTGGATGGGTGGATGGGTGGGTGGGTGGGTGGATGGATGGGTGGATGAATGGATGGATGGATTTTGTACAGGTTAAAGAATAAACAGTACAGAAGTAAAGATAATGTATATAAACTAGCCTCTTAAGCTTGACTGTAAGGTGTAATGAGAGAGAAAACAATAGCCAGAAGGGCGCTGGCATTTTGAATAGTTTATTTTAATTTGGGGGTATTTCATGGCTCAAGGGGTGAAAAGAATGATGGGCTTTTTGGTCTTTTATTTAATGGTGAGACTTGTCCCTGCTTGTAGGCTGAGGAAAAAGTAGAGAGCTGATGGAGGAGAGGCTGAAAATATTTATTCAACTCACTTAAGAAATGTTGATTGAGGGAGTTCCCATCATGGCACAGTGGTTAACGAATCCGACTAGGAACCATGAGGTTGCAGGTTCGATCCCTGGCCTTGCCTAGTGGGTTAAGGATCCGGCTTTGCCGTGAGCTGTGGTGTAGGCTGCAGACGTGGCTCAGATCTGGCGTTGCTGTGGCTGTGGCACAGGCTGGTGGCTACAGCTCCAATTCGACCCCTAGCCTGGGAACCTCCATATGCCACGGGTGCAGCCATAAAAGGACAAAAAGAAAAAAAAAAAGGAAATGTTGGTTGAGTCCCAGCAGGTACTGTACCAGGGAGTAAGCAAGACAGAGTTCCTGTGCCGGGGCTTTTACCCAGGCGGGAATATGGAGAGAGAGAGAAAGAAGGGCAATCATCCAAGAGAAGATGGAACTTTAGGCTGGTTGCTGCTTTCTTGGGAAGAGCAAAATATTTTAATGTTAGTCTAGGTCAAACATAATTATGGAGGTAAAATTTCTGGAAAAAAAAAAAAAAAAACAGCATGCATTCCATAGCCTCCTGGGTGTGTGTGTGTCTGTGTTTGTGTGTCTGCATGTGTGCATGCATGGGGTTGGGCGGCATGGAGAAGGAGCAAGCGTAAGGCTGGCTATGTCCAAAATAAATGTGCCGAAAAGACTTCTCTCCTGTGATGCAGACAAGGTGGTGCTTGCAGGATTTAGAAGCAGAACAGAGGCAGAAAAAGATGCGTCTGCGTCTCCACTGTCTAGCCAGTGAGCCTAAGCTCTTCTGGTGTTTAATAAGTGACTCGTTTCCCTTTTGTGTGGTTCTCTTCGCATATTCTGCATAAAACTAGCTGTTACCTTCAAATGGAAATAAAACATGCGATCTGGTCATATGCTACATCTTGATTTAATCCATGTCATAATTCTATTACTGTTCATTCTCTCGAAGTCCTAAAGTTTAGACTATTTCACAGATGCCACAACACCCATCAGTCATTTATTCCAACCTTGTGTTTAGTTACGGTGCATAAAAATTTTCAGTGTCAGGAACTATAGAGGATTTCATTTGTAACTCTAGATTAATTCTGTTTCACAGATATTATTAGAAGAAATGGCTGTGAATTGGATGAAAAGATTATTTTTAAATTACTTCACTTTTATGATTTCTGTTCCTTTTATTGTAGGCTATCCCCCAAAAACTTTTTAGAAATAGGCAGAGTGTATTCACAAGTAGCTTTTTAAGTTACTTAGAAAACAAATCTAATGAAGACTAAAAACGTTGGACTTTGAGTGTGTGACCTGCTCGCTTTTAATGATGCAGTATTATAAAGGCCTCACTAATCCTCTGTGATTAACTGGAAAATTTTGCTTTAATCTTTGCAACAGGTTAAATCATGAGGCAGTGAACACCAAAAAAGAAAAAATCACAACTATACTATTGAAAATTTTGTATTGAATGTTTCTCAAAAGGAATCATTGCTCAAAGCTTTGCAGATCTGTTTTGTCATGGTAATTGTAGAGACTTGGCCTAACATTATAAATATTAAGCTTTCAGTTGTTGGTATTTAAGTATTCTCTATCACAGAATACTGAGTTGGGCATATTTTTATAGATTTGATACTTTTCTTAGGGTTTTTTTTGCACTTTGCAGTTCAACCTCGAATACTCCCATAAGGTAGGTAGATGGCTGGATAAGCAGTATCCTTCATTTGACAGATGAGGAAAGGGAGGGACTTAGGTCAAAGACCTTGGCCCAGGTCATAGAGGTAATAGACATCTGCATATATCACAGATCTTGCCAGTAAAGGGTTTATAGTCTGAGGCAGAGTCAGACAAGCATTTATAAGAATGCAACACAGGCGTACTCTTGTGACTCAGTAGGTTAAAGATTTGCTGCGGTACCAGTTCCATCCCTGCCCCAGGAGCTTCCACATGCCATGGGCACAGCCCCCAAAAAAGAAAAAAGGAATACGTCACATTCTCACGAGCAGAAAGAAATGATCTTAACAGCACTAAATGTAAGAGTTTTTTGAAGTTGGAAGGTCAATGTTATGTCCGTCCTCTGACCTTGATAACATTTTCAGAAGGTGGATCACTGCTCACTGCCCTTCTTATATGTTGGTGTTTCTGTTTGAAGCAAACAGTTCGGCTTTTTGTGGTGTCCAGGGGTGTGTATAATTTGAGTCTCATCCAAAACGCAGCTTCCCACTGGCACCTAGGGAACGGGGGTCTTCACTGCAGGGCAAAAGGTCGTGGAGTCAGCCATCTGCTGAGGTCCTCTTGTTGGGCTCAGAGAGACCCTAACCCAGCCCTTTCTCATGTCCCACTTCTCCCATCCAGACCTGGGTATTCTAGAGCACTAACTCTTAGCCAGAACCAGATTTCCTCAGTTTAGGGCTCAGGAGAAGCTCCAGTGACAATTGGTCTTCACTCCTGCCAGAAAAAGACCAAGATTGCTATTCAAACACAGGCCTTTCTTGGTAAATTCTCCTCTGCTGGTCGGACCCAAGCTGAGAACGGACCATCACCTGGGATGTCCTAAAAGGTGCTGGTTGGTTAGAAAAGGAAACCATGAAAAGCTTTTCCTCATCCTGGCATCTACGTTTCTAAAGCAGCAGAAGTCACCTTTATGCCTGTGGGCATGGCACATGTGCTCTGGGAACACCTATGCAGTATGCGAGGGCATGGCACTTATTTAATGTGCCTAATTGCTCTGAGCTGCTCATTCCTGAGCTGTAAAATTGGGATAAAAATACCTGCCTCGTGGGACTTTCATGCAGATTAATTTAAATCATGAAATAGAGTACAGAATGCCTGGTACAGTGTCTTTCATTTGCTAAGTAATGGTTATGTTTAAAATTCCCTGTGTACCAGGTGCCATAGTATATTCAAAAAAGACTTGATTGCTGCTTTGGATAAGAGCGGTCCCCCTTTTTGTGGCTTGGTCAGCCTTCAGTATTGACACTCAGCAATAGCCTAGATAGAGCCAAGCAAATAAAGCAAACATCACTTTGTGCTTGGAGTTGCATCTCTGAATTTGCATAGGGGCATTACTGATCCACCCATAAACCTTTCGGTTTTATAGGATTTGAATGATAATGGAATTTGGGGTTCATTTATGAGGGTCTCAAAAGGCATAAGAACTCATATTTGGAAGCGCAAAAATTGGGGGAGGCAGTGAGTTCCCTTTAAACAATATCGCTGGCGGCTCTTCCCCCCAAAATCCTTTGTCTGCTTCTCTAGGAAAGGTGCTGGAAAGGAGCCAGCATGTAGGAATTTCAAAGACAACTGGTACAGAACAGAAATGTGTGCTAAAAATACCAAAACCAACAAGGATTCATCTGAAAGCAGCACAGAGACACTCTGTATGCCCTGCTTCTGGGTTTGCTCAGAGCCCAGCTGGCTCTGGGTTATTTGGGGAGTGACAGTAATTATGGAGCTGGGGTGCTCCTCAGCAGAGACAGACAGAGCCCCGGAGTGGAGGGCTGGTTGCCATGGCAACAGCATCAGCATCTGAATGACTTCCTGTCACAACAAGTTGGTGATTTAATGAGTCCATTACTGAACTCCAAAGGAAAACCAGAGAGTGGATGAGCTGCTGTTCAGCCCTCCAAGTGCCTAAATCCGTAGTGGGAAAGCCGTTTCTATCAGCACAGCATCCAAGTGGATAACTGCTCAAGGGTCATCATGCAAGGCGCCTGCCCCGGGGGCTCCAAGGTGGGGAGGGACTCCGTGGCTGAATCTGCAGCCACGTGGCCTGTGAAGGCCTCGGGGCCATTATTCTAGGAGTGTGAAAGAATCCACGAATTTACCCTGTTCAAACCTGATGAAATGAATGCTCACAGGCATCTAGCCCAAAGCTTCAGATAAGTACCCTCCGGTGTCCCAAGTCCTTTAGGAAAAAAAGATGCTAAGAAAAGACAAACAGAACTTATAACTCTAAGAGTGTACATGGAGTTCCTGGTGTGGCGCAACAGGATCAGCGCCGTCTCTGCAGTGCTAGGACGCAGGTTCGATCCCTGGTCCAGCACAGTGGGTTAAAGGATCTGGTGTTGCTACAGCTGTGGTTCGGATTCGATCCCTAGCCTGGGAACTCCATATGCTGTCGGGGGGGGGCCAAAAAAAAAATGACCATCTAAGAGTGTACAGACAGAAGCAAAGGAGGAAAGCAGGCAGCCTACTTCTGTTCTGCAATATAGTATAGAGAGAGACACTTCATTTGGAACCAAAAAAGTCATCTGAATACCTTCAGAAATCAAGGGTGTCATTCCTGTGGTTAACTGCATATGAAATTTGAGCAGAGAAAATGTGTTACAGGAAGAATTCTTCTAAGTAGCCTTTCACACGTTGCTGTCTTTGCTGGTGAAAATCTCTTCCCTGGCTGGGAGAGCGTCACAGCCACAGTCTGATGGCTTGACAAGGAGCCGAGGTGGGCAGAGCTGAGGGAGGGGTCGTGATGCTTCAGGGGCAGCTCGTGAGCGGGAAGTGCAGTTGTTTTCCATTCCACTTCGTTCCAGACATATTGGGTCCCTCAGAGTGTTCACAGTCTAGTACTGAGGGCAGAATGAATTCAGCAGGAAGCACCACAGAGGAAGGGAAGCTGTTAGCATTTGGGGACCGCTGGCTGGGCGCTGCTACGGGACCGCAGCCGCGTGCTTCACATACTTTGTGTCCTTAAGCTTCTCAGAAGCCTGTGGGATGGGAATTGCTCCCATTTTTCAAATGAGGAAGCTGACACCCGGAAAGGCTGTGCCACTCACCAGAGGTGCCCACGGCTAGTAAGTGGCAGAGTCAGGATTTCAGCTCAGTTCTCGCTGACTCCTCGGCCCGTGGTCTTATCTGCTCTACTTAAAGACAGGTGCAGACCCGGGGCCACGGTGTGCAGATGAAGGTCAGGCAGAAGCGGGTACTTGATAGGACCTGGGATGGTGGATGGATCCCCCACACACACCCCCCGTTAAGCAGCTACTGAGTCTGCGCTGTAAGGCTGGCGGGCCAGGTGTGTGGTTTCTCTTTCTCTAAATGTCAGTTACAAGGAAGAGGAAATTTAAAGAAGGAAAAAAACCACAGCAGACTAAAAATACTCATGTTACCTTCTGTCAAATGTTTTACCAGATCAACTAATAAGATAGGAAACTTGGGAGTTCCTGTTGTGGCTCAGCAGGTTAAGAACCTGACATAGTGTCCATGAGGATGCAGGTGTGAGCCCGGCCTCATTCAGTGGGTTAAGGATCCGGCGTTGTCGCAAGTGGCAATGGAGGTTGCAGATGTGGCTCGGATCTGGCGTGGCTGTGGCTGTGGCCGGCAGCTGCAGCTCCGATTCGACCCCTAGCCTGAGAATTTCCATATGCCACAGGTGCAGCCATAAAAAGGAAAAAAAGATAGGAAATTTGACATATGTATATAGTGTAGAAGGTGAAGTGTGTGTGTGTGTGTGTGTGTGTGTGTGTGTACACATATACCAGTGTCGATGCTTTTCTGTTTTAATAAAGAGAAGGAAAAGTTATCACCTGCCTGATATGACGCCCATGAAGAATGTGTAATTGAGTCTCATTTGTCTATAGGCGAGTGTACTGACTCTCAGACATGACATCTGGCATATTTTCCTGGAATCCCTGAGAACTACCGGCCTTTCATTGTTTTTCTAACCCTAACCAATAAAATGTGCTGGGGACCAGGGACGTTCGCCAAGAGTACTGTTCTAAGATGTGACTGATGACAAAGCTGTTCACCAACTCTGCCCTCCTTGTATTTGGAGGTTCCTTTCAATTATGTCACCATTTCCTTAACTCAGGTATAGAATGAAGCAGTGTTGTTTAAAAAAAAAATGCCAGTGTCATATAAAAGTAAGCACTTTTTGCTTTTTTTTTCCCTTGTTGTTTGAATAGACACAAGATTAATCAGGATTTAGGCAGGCTGCCCGTCGTGGCTGCAAGATGGCACTTCGTGGGGTACCTCTCACCTAGATGGTGACACAAAGGACACCCTGGAGTCATGCAGTGTGGCACAACTATTCCAAATAACCCTGACCAGGCCTCAAATCAGTGTATCAGGGGTTGTAATCATTGCAGTGGAGCTAAGGACCCCTGAATCCAGCATCTTCTCGCTCCCTCTGAGGGTTAGAGGGCGTTTCACACAGGCCTCTCTGGACTTATCACTGGCTGTACTTATGAAACGGGACATATTTAGAAAGTTGTCGTTCCTTCTTATTCCCAGACTGCGGGGTTTTTCTTTTTTTTTTTTTTTGAGCCTTACCTCCTACAGAGTTTGCAAATTCATTTTCCCTGCACTACAAGGTGTAAACAGCGCACTGCTTTTGCTCTTTAGCTGTCCCTTCCCTGAAGGACCCGTGTCTGAACACGTGCCTCGATAAAGTGCTAACAAACCAGAGGGGACACGGCTGAAATGGGGGCCTGACCAGAGTCACGAGGGAGGCTGAGCATCCGCCCTCCTCCGCCTGGGAAGCAGGCGGCGGGCAGGTTATGCAGCTTGAAGGCAAAGCACAAGAGCAGTTCTGCCCAGGCTCACCAGCCCCAGAGAAACAGAGTTCTTCATTTTGGAAAGCAGGGGAAGTCTTTTCCTTTGCCTAGGGTAGGTCTTGCTGCCCTGCCAGGGCCACGGCCATGCTCTACAGGCCCAGAGGTCACTTCGCATGTTCACATCTTACTATGTCACTCTGTTTGACATCGGGCATATAAAGATGAATAAGAGGAGTTCCCGTCGTGGCTCAGTGGTTAACAAATCCGACTAGGAACCATGAGGTTGCAGGTTCGATCCCTGGCCTTGCTCAGTGGGTTAAGGATCCGGCGTTGCCATGAGCTGTGGTGTAGGTCGCAGACGTGGCTCGGATCCCGCATTGCTGTGGCTGTGGTGTAGGCTGGCGGCTACAGCTCCTGTTAGACCCCTAGCCTGGGAACCTCCATATGCTGCGGCTGTGGCCCTAGGTAAGGCAAAAAGACAAAAAAAAAAAAAAAGTAAAGATGAATAAGATGCAGCAGATAGATGGACAGATGCCATCAAGGATGGTGAGCACTGGGAGATGGTGCGCCAGGAGCTGTGGGAGCCATGGCCGGACTGGCGGAAAGGGCAGGGCAGCCTGCAGGGCCTTTAGGGGACACTTCCTAGGAGACCTGCAGCTAAGGAAACACAGCAGGGGAAGAAAAGAAGAACTAGCCGGGTGAAGGCAGGGAGAAGGGTAGGGCAGGGGGTGTGCACCTGTTTTAGGGGACTCGAAGAGGTAGTGGGGGGTGGAGGGAGGTGTGGAGACAGCCCTGAAAGAGGATTCAAGGGATGAAAGGGGGCCACAGGGAAGCAAGGAGCAAGTCCTGTAAAGCTTCAAACGCCAGGTAGACAGCAACATACCGTGATCGCCGTGTGCCAAGGCCTTCCTTGCATGTCCTCTTACCATCCACACATACTCTGGGAGCTGAGACTGGTCCAAAGACTGTGATTCCATAGACAGTCTGTTTGTCCATCTACATACCCATCTACCTATCTATCCTCTGTCTGTCTATCAAGCGCTTTACTGAGGAGCTCCTGTCATTGCTCAGAAATTAACGAACCCAGCTAGTATCCATGAGGTTGCAGGTTCAATCCCTGGCCTCTTTCAGTGGGTTAAGGATCCAGAATTGCCGTGAGCTGTGGTGTAGGTTGCAGACGCAGCTCGGATCCCGCGTTGCTGTGGCTGTGGTGTCGGCCGGTGGCTGCAGCTCCAATTGGACCCCTAGCCTGGGAACCTCTATATGCCGCTGGTGCGGCCCTAAAAAGACAAAAGGGGGGGAGGCTTTACTGAGATGGGATTAACATATTATATATTTCACTCATTTAAAGCATATAATTCAGTGGTCTTTAGTATAGTCTGAGTAGTGTGACCCTCAGCGCAATCTACTAGAACATTTTCATCACCCCAAATAGAAATCTCAGACCAATTAACAGACACTCCCCCCCCATTCCCTCTAAATTGTCTACTAACACCAAACTTCCAGTCCATCCCACTCCTTCTGCCTTCCCCCTTGGCAACTGGAAGTCTGTTATCTATGTCTGTGAGTCTGTTTCTGTTCTGTAGATAGGTTCATTTGTGCCATATTTTAGCTTCCACATGTAAGTGATATCATAAGGTGTCTTTCTCTTTCTGACTTAACCCACTTAGTAGGAGAATCTCTGATTGTATCCATGTTGCTGCAAATGGCTTTATTTTGTTCTTTTTATGGCTGAGTAGTATTCCATTGTATATAGGTACCACATCTTCTTAATCCATTCCTCTGGGTGTGGACATTTAGGTAGTTTCCATGTGTTGGCTGTTGTGAATAGCGCTGCTATGAACATACGGGTGCACATAAGATTTGTGTTTTTTGAAATCAAACTAATGCATGAGTAGGCTGATAAAGACTCCCAAAGATATATCCGTATCCTAATACCCGGAACAAGTGAATGTTACTTATTTGGAAAAAGGGGTCTTTGCAGATATAATTAAGTTAAATATCTTGAAGTTAGGAGATTATCCTAGTTACCCAGTTATCCTAGGTGCAACCATGTGCTTATAAGAGAAAGGCAGAGGGAGATGTGACACACAGAGAAGGTGATAGGACAACAGAGGCAGAGATTGGAGTAATGCAACTGCCAGTCAGGGGATGCTGGCAGCCATCGGAGGCTGGGAGAGGCAGTGAACCCTGAGCCTCTGTTGGAATGTGGCCTTGGAAACCTCTTGATTTCAGATTTCTGGCCTCCAAAACTATGAAGGAATAAATTTCTGGTTTAAGCCATGTTTGTGATCATTTGTTACAGCAACCACAAGAAACTAATACAGTCTGGTTTTTTAAAAATCAAATTGTGGAAGGGTTTAAAATAAAAAGCTAAATAAACAGCATGCTTATGCTGTCGTTTTTTTAAATTCGTTATGTGTGGCATTCCCAACGTGGCTCAGCGGGTTAAGAACCCAACATAGTGTCCTTGAGGATTCAGGTTTGATCCATGGCCTTGCTCAGTGGGTTAAGGATTCAGCATTGCTGCAAGTTGTGGTGTAGGTTGCAGACGCAGCTCGATCTGGTGTTGCTGTAGCTGTGAGGTAGGCCTGCAGCTGCAGCTCTGATTCAGCTCCTAGAGCAGCAACTTCCATATGCTGCAGATGTGGCCATAAAAAGAAAAAAATAATAGTAACGTAAAATTTATCATGTGTAGGCATTATCTCTTGACCTTTGACTCTAAGAGATGATGGTTTATTGAGCTGCCTTTAGTCACTCCCTCCCGATTATATTTAGTTTTTTTCATTAACTTTAGTTTATTCTTGGTTACTTTCACAACTCAAAATGCTGTGTTATCAAATTGAAGATGCCACCTATTATAAAATGTACCGTTATTTATATTCAGTTAAGGGAGTTTCCATCGTGGCACAGTGGAAACGAATCAGACTAGGAACCATGAGGTTGTGGGTTCAATCCCTGGCCTTGCTCAGTGGGTTAAGGATCCGGTGTTGCCGTGAGCTGTGGTGCAGGTCACAGACGTGACTCGGATCCCGCGTTGCTATGACTGTGGTGTAGGCCATCAGCTGTAGCTCCAATTAGACCCCTAGTCTGGGAACCTCCATATGCTGTGGGTGCGGCCCTAAAAAATGACAAAAGACAAAAAAAAAATGGTAGCCATTATATTCCACTAAGGAAAACAACACTGCCAATTATTCTTTCAGGGTATCCTCCAGAGTAAGGAGTTATCCCAGTTTCAAATATATTAAAGGTTGAAAAGATGTGAGCTTTTAGAATCTGTGAAATACAAAAATATATAAGAATCTCTTTTTCATGCTCCATTAACTTCAGACCTGACCATCTCTTAACTCATCACTCCTGGCACTTTTGGTACCTAGAGCTTTACTTTTTCCTTGTTAATATAGTGTAATGTTAGCATTCACATCATTTTATGCTTTGGTGATTGACTCTAAACCTGAAAACCAATAACTAGCATTTGTATTACCATACTTTTATAAATATTGTTTCCTTCAGAGCCAAGTAGTATACTGGGATACATTTCCTTCTCTGTGGATTCATTTCTTCCTCTAGGGTCCACATGCTACTTAGTGGCCCTCAGTTCAAACTGTTTCACATCCCTTGATCTAGAAGAATAAATGCTGCAGTTCCCGATGTGGCTTAGCAGTTAGTGAACCTGACTAGCATCCTTGAGGATGCGGGTTCGATCCCTGGCCTTACTCAGTGGGTTAAGGATCTGGCATTGCCATGAGCTGTGGTGTGGGTCTCAGACTCGGCTCGGATCCAGCGTTGCTGTGGCTGTGGTTTAGGCCAGTGGCTGCTACAGCTCCGATTGGACCACTAGCCTGGGAAACTCTATATGCCATGGATGCGACCCTAAAAAAACAAAAAGAAAGAAAGAAAAATAAATAAATAAAAGAAGAATAAATTCTGACCCTCATATCTTAGAATAGAGTCAAGATTTCAACTTGGAAGGTTTTTATGGCTGTTTTCTTAAATAAATTTTATTGGTGTATAATTAGAAAGTTGTGTCAGTTTCAGGTGTACAGCAAAGTAAATCAGAATATGTAATTCTGAATATATATATCCATTCCTTTCCAGATTCTTTTCCCATATAAGTTATTACACACTATTGAATAGATTACCCTGTGCTATACTATAGGTCCTTGTTATCTGTTTTCTGTATAGTAGTGTGTATATTTCAATCCCATAATTTATCCCTCCTGCCCCGCGTTTCCCCTTGGTAACCATGAATTTGGTTTCAAAATATTTGAGTCTGTTTCTGTTTTAAAGCAAGTTCTTTTGTATCAAGTTTTGTTAGATTCCACATATAAGTGATCTCATTTGATATTTGTCCTTCTCTTCAACCTACTTACTTCGACTTACTTCACTTAGTATAATAATTTCTAAGTCCATCCGTATTTGCTGCAGATGGCATTGTTTCATTCTTTTTTATTGCTGAGTAATATTCCGTTGTATATATGTGCTGTATCTTCTCTGTCCAGTCCTCTGTTGATGGACATTTAGGTTGCTGCCATGTCTTGGCTATTGTAAATGACGCTGCAATGAACATTGGGATTCATATATCTTTTTGAATTATGGTTTGGTCCAAATATATGCCCAGGAGTGAGTGGGGTTGCTGGAGCATATGTATTTAGCTTTTTGAGGAACCTCCATGCCATTCTCCATAGTGGTTGTACCGGCTTACATCCCCCAGGAGGGTTCCCTTTTCTTCACACCCTCTCCAGCATATATTGTTTGTAGATTTTTTTGTTGATGGCCAGTCTCACTGATGCGAGGTGATAACTCATTGCAGTTCCAAATTGCATTTCTCTAATAATTAGTGATGTCCAGCATCTTTTCACGTGTTTTTGGCCATCTTGGAAGATTTTAAATAATATAAATTTAAATGATCATGAACGCAGTTACATAAGATTGGATCACATAAGACCAAAGTAAGCACCTGAAAATCTAAAATTCTGGAGACATGATTAATATGAGCTGTCTTAGGACACTAGGAGAAAACAAGTCTGCTGAAGTTGTACTCTTAAGCGTTTCTCCATTCCTTGGGTAAATCAAGTAAGACAGAAAAGAGAAACGTCTTTGATCCAACCACACATTTCTGGGTCAAAGGTGGCCTTTTAACTCCAAAAATAGAATTCTTCCCAACCTCCACTTCCTGCTGACAAGAAGTGTGAACCCTTCGATTTCTAACGGTGAAAGGATGCGATTCATGGGACTTTGCTTTTTTTTTTTTTTCAAACCACCAGAATGAAATCCTGGGTAACCAAACTTAAAAGGAGTCAGTAACAATTGTTGGAACATTGACAATGTTTAAGGCGCTCAAGCAAAAAATTCTACAGATCAGACCAGATCTGATTCCAAGAAATAAGTCAAACTTTAAAATGAAATATATACTACATGACAATGTTTTCCTATTTATACTACCATTTTCTGCCAACTCAAACTAATTCTTAGTAACTAATAAATTGGCATTGCCTTTAGAATTATCCATTTGAAAATCTGGGAAATTAAGCCAGGACATGAGTTTCATCACTCACTTAACTCAAACAACCGTATTTATGTGGTTCATTTTAATATCTAAACCAATAAGAATTCACTCACTTTATCCAGTTGTAATAATGAAAGTCCATTTGGAGTTTTTAAAGACTTAACACAAAAGGATCTTCTTTTGTTTTCCCTCATCGAGACTGGACTTGTGGTTTCCTTTCCTCCAGACCTAGAAGAGAACAGAATCAGAGTCTGTAGCTGGGAGATTTGTCACTCTGCTCCTTCATCACTTACCACGCTCTGCCTCTCATGTCTTTGAGTACAGACACTCTGCACGGGATGAGGGTGGCGCATAAGAAATTGCCCATTTTTGAAAGAAAAAAAAAGGAAAGAAAATTCAAGGAGTTCCCACTGTGGCTCAGTGGGTTAAGAACCCGAATGGCATCCATGAGGATGTGGGTTCCATCCTTGGCCTTGCTCGGTGGGTTAAGGATCCAGTATTGCCACAGGCTGTGGCGTAAGTCACAGATGTGACTCAGATCTGGCATGGCTGTGGCACAGGCCGGCAGCTACAGCTCCACCTCGACCCCTAGCCTGGAAATTTCTGTATGCAGCAGGTGCAGCTCTAGAAAGAGAGGAAAGAAGGAAGGAGTTGGCCATTCTCCCTCAAGTTGCTCCGGTCTTGTTTCTGCAGGGATAACACTGCAAAAACAAATCTTTCCGGTTCTCAAAGATTTTATCTAAATGTTAATGGCTTTCATATAAATATTACATAAGTACAATATATTGTTTCGCGCTCTTCAAAGAGACTGAATTCTTTGTTTCCAAAGTATGTTTTTAAATTATTTACTCGATTACCTAGGTATTTAATACATGCTTTGCAACAATGCCCTGCGCTAGGTCATAAAATAAAAACCTAATCGGCAATTACACTTAAGTGAGCAAAAGATACTGTATTGCCTGCCTGCCTGCCTTCCTTTAATGGCCACACCCAGGGCATATGAAAGTTCCCAGCATATGAAAGTTCGCAGGCCAGGGACTGAATCTGAGGGATTGCAGCTGAGACCTATGTATGCTGCAGCTGCAGCTGCAGCTGCAGCAACGCTGGATTCTCTAACCCACTGCACCAGGCCAGGGATGGAACCTGCTCTTCCACAGTGACCTGAGCTGCTGTGCCACAGGGGGAACTCCTGTATTTTCCATTTTATGCTTGAAGCTGCCATTTTTGTGTAAGCTAAAAGTTTTGTCTCATTTTCCCAAAAGTGTACCATTCCCTCCTTAACACAGTTTAACGATTAAACTGCAAATTTAATTAAGACAAAAGAACCCCTAACGGAAAGAGCATCCGTGCTTGAGCGGGGGTGGGGGGAGCCCCTCTTATAAGTCGTGCTCCCAGGCCCCGCGATCAGCGTCTCCCGCCACTTTGCGAAGATCTGCTAGATCACAGATGGCCACTGGATACAGCTGTAGGGCCTTAGCTGAAGGATTTTCATTTTTCTGGAGACCAAAACATTTGTGGGTTAACGTTCTGTGCTGTGTCCGTAGCTGGAGCCGGGCATACGGACTGGCGAGGACGCCACCTGTCGCTCCCTGCTGACTGAAGCCCAGCAGCTGGGGGGGTTGACAGTTAACCAGAGTTTGCTCACGCAGGTCTTGGGGCCCTCCAGCTGGCTCAGTGCCACCAGCACATATGCCCGTGGCCACAGGGGGTTAAGAGGCAAGAGCAGAGGGCTTTATTGGGTAATGGAAACACACATCCCCCAAACGAGGAGTTAATATTAGCCCTCATTTGTCACGGGAGCAGAAGTCCCCCTACCCCCTACAGCTGTTTTTTTTTTTTTTTTTCCCCAAACTTCAGCCTTGGTAACAGGTTATTCTAGAACTCACTCCTCAGCTTTTAGATATCAGACCAGTTAAGGATTTAAATGTTCCCTACAAAGCTCTCCTCCTTGAGAAATAGCATCTTCCTGATTGGTCAACACCTACCCTCAAGTTACCTTGATCACGGATGTTCCTGTTTTAAAAAAAACAAAAACAAAAAAAAAACAAATGTTTTTGGAGTTCCCATTGTGGCTCAGTGGTTAATGAATCCGACTGGGAACCATGAGTTTACGGGTTCGATCCCCGGCCTCGTTCAGTGGGTTAAGGATCCAGCGTTGCCCTGAGCTGTGGTGCAGGTTGCAGACACAGCTCGGATCCCGCGTTGCTGTGGCTGTGGCGCAGGGCGGCAGCTGTAGCCCCGATTAGACCCCTAGCCTGGGAACCTCCATATGCCCCAGGTGTGGCCCTAAAAAGCAAAAAAAAAAGGGGGGGTTCCTAATTATTGCATGTTCATGGATAAATTTTGGAAAACATAAGTCTAAAGAAGAAAATTAGAACCACCAGTGCTTTGGCCATGCAGAAATAACTATTGCTGCTATTTTAGCATCTCTGAAGCTGTGGCAGAAAGCAAGTTTCATAATTTAGTTTTTCTCATTTCATGTACTATTTTTCCCAGTAACACAAAGCTCCATGCAGCTCAATTGGGTGTGTGTTGGCAGTTTTCAGGGGTTTTTTTTTAATTATAATTTGTGTTGTACTGAGTATTTTGTAATAAGTACATGCTGGCAGTCAAGGTTATTTCCTTAGGATAAACTTGGAACAGGGAAGGGATTATGAGGAAAGAGGGTGCTCACAAAGGGAAAAGCGAGTGAAAGCCTGGAACAGCAAGGAGGGCTCAGCGGACCCGAGAGTAGCAGGGTAGGGCTGGAGCCCAGAGACACTGAGAAGAGTTTGGACTTGTTCCTGGGGTCAGTGAGGCGCTCAGAGAGAGTGTCCGGCAAGAGATCAGATTGTAACTTACAAGCTTACAAACATGCTTCTATGTTGTAAGATCACTCTGGTTGCAGCTTGGAGGGTGGAGGTGTCAAAGGGAGGGCAGGAAGGGGCTGTTACAGTGCTCTGGGTGAAGTTCGATGAACGTCTGGATAATGAAGTGGCAGTAAGCAGGAAAGGAGAGAAGGTGGATTTGGAAGAGAATTAAAAAGTCGGAGTTCCCATTGTGGCTCAGTGGTGACCAATCAGCCTAGTGTCCGTGAGGATGCAGGCTTGACCCCTGACCTCACTTGGTGGGTTAAGGATCTGGCGTTGCCGTGAGCTATGGTGTAGGTCATAGATGTGGCTCGGATCCCACGTTGCTGTCGCTGTGGTGTAGGCCGGCAGCTGCAGCTCCAATTTTACCCCTAGCCTGGGAACTTCCATAGGCTAGGGATATCACGGGATAGGAACGAATGCAGAAAACGATCTATTGCAGTTCCTCTGTGTCACAGTGGGTTAAGGATCCAGCATGGTCTCTGTGGTGGTGCAGGTTCGATCCCCAGCCCAGCACAGTGGATTAAGGATCCAACTTTGCTGCAGCTGTCGCATAGGTTGCAGTTGAGGCTCAGATTTAATCCCTGGCCCAGGAACTCCCATATGCCTTGGGTGCAGCCAAAAAAAGAAAAGAAAAAGGAAGAAAACGAACTATTGACTGAATTCATTGACCTGGAAAACCCAAGGAAATAAGGTGCCATAGTGAAGGCTGGCTTCTTACAGACGGGGTCTCATTCATTGGGCACCACGATGTGGAATAACCTTAGTGTGAATAAGGGTAAAGCGAATCGTGGCTCAGCGGAAACGAATCTGACTAGTATCCAAGAGGATGCAGGCTCAATCCCTGGCCCCGCTTAGTGGGTTAAGGATCCGGCGTTGCCATGAGCTGCAGTATAGTTGCAGACACGGCTCAGATCTGGTGCTGCTGTGGCTGTTGTGTAGACAAGCAACTGCAACTCTGATTCAACCCCTAGCCTGGGAACCTCCATGTGCCTCAAGTGCGGCCCTTAAAAAAGAGTGAGGAGTTCCCATCGTGGCACAGCAGTTAATGAATCCGACTAGGAACCATGAGGTTGCAGGTTCGATCCCTGGCCTTGCTCAGTGGGTTAACGATCCAGTGTTGCCATGAGCTGTGGTGTAGGTCACAGATGCAGCTCGGATCCCGTGTGGCTGTGGCTCTGGTGTAGGCCAGTAGCTGTAGCTCCAATTAGACCCCTAGCCTGGGAACCTCCACATGCCCCGGGTGCAGCCCTAAAAAAAAAGACAAAAAAAGAGAGAGAGAATTGTTACACCCAACACTGGGAACAGAGTGCTGTGGCAGAGTGGACCCCCCAGTCTCTGTGTACCCTAAGAGGCACATAGGATTTTTAGTGGGACTGTCTGCCTAATACTGTACTGGTTCTCTTAGACATTGAATAGTCTGCCGTTTATGCTTCTTAGACTCATCCAAATACCCTACCGTGAGCACCTCTTTTAAGGTGATGGGTCCCCACAAAGTGTTGGCACTGCACTGTTTCATCTGCTACAAACAGTCTCTTAATTTCTGAATCTGTGTCATCGAGTCAGCCCTGTGGGTAGCAGACATAAACTTGTGCAGAGGTTCCAAAGAAGGCAGATCCCACCTGGTTAAAAGAGAAAAGAAAGAGATCAGAAAAGGGGAGTTCCCTTGTGGTGCAGTGGGTTAAGGATCCAGCATCGTCACGGCAGCAGCTCGGGTCACTGCTATGGCTCGGAGTTCAGTCCCTGGCCTTGGAACTTCCACATGTTGCAGGTGCAGCCAAAAAAAGAAAAGAGAAAAGGATTCAGAGGAAGATTCCCATTTTTATCAATGTCTCTGATACTTGTCTCAAAGACCTGCCTTCTCGCCACTTAAACTGGAAGTTGTCAGTGGGATTCTCTGCAGCCGTATTGGAGGCAGCGAGCACAGTGGATTAGGTACCACGCCTCAGCAGGTTGGCTCGTGGTGATGTGGTTTGCAGCCAGATAATAAGGTAGCCGTTAAGAGCGAGTGTAAGCTATCAGCACAGTGACCTCGAAGATAGTGCCGTTGTGCGATTCCAGATGCTTCTGTTGAAACATGAGTGTTTCCTGTTCAGTAAGCAAACAGTATGAAAATTAATAACTGGTGCTTAATATTCTAGAAGCTTCAGTGTTGTCCCAGTCACTCTTCTCCACATTTCTGCATTATCTTCTCTCTATATTTTGAATTCGCTTCCCCGTGCTGGTCATGCTCATCCGGTGTTAGAATAATCCAGCCAGACCCTCAATGAACGCTTCTTCTGGGATTCATCATGACGCGTGCACATGGCCTTTTTGTTTGATTAATGCAGGAGGTTGTTAGTGCTGAGCCGGGTTTAGAAAATTGGGGATTAATATCTCCAAATGCTGAGCTGATCCCATTTTTTTTTTCCAGGAAAAACCTTTGTAGAGTCTTCCTAACGATGTTCTTATTTGCCCTTCATCACGGTTTATTTAGCATTGCAGAGTAAGCGCACTCTATAAATCAGAACTCTTTCGGATGAACCCCAAATCGAATATCCTAGAAGGAACTCCCAGAGTTGTAGGACCCTGGGGGCTTAAGCACTAGAAGCTAAACCCTTGTTCTTCCCCTACTCCACTCTTTTGCTCCTCCCGCCCCAGACTCTGTGCGTTGGCCTCATTCTGTCTGCTATAGGCTTCTTCTGCCCAAGGGGAATTGTGGCCATAGGCAGCTCCAAGCTGGTGTTACGCCAGCATAGCAACCTAAAGGAAAGAAAGAATCCTAGTACAAAGTATAGGAATCCCAAGGAAAGTCTCTGATTGGCCCGCTCTGGGTCACATGACCTCCACCCCATGCCCAAGCCCTGTGGCTGGGGGGTGTGGTCCTCAGATGGGCAGTACTGCCTGTAGCTGGCATCGGGGCGGATTGGTTCACTAAAAGGAGTAAAGACAGGAGTTCCCGTTGTGGCTCAGTGGGAATGAACCTGACTAGTATCCATGAGTACGCAGGTTCGATTCCTGGCCTCGCTCGGTGGGTTATGGATCTGGCGTTGCCGTGAGCTGTGGTGTAGGTTGTGGACACAGATCAGATCTGGCGTTGCTGTGGCTATGGTGTAGCCTGGGAACTTCCATATGCCGCAGGTGCAGCCCTCAAAAAGACGGTAGGTAGGTAGGTAGGTAGATAGATAGATAGATAGATAGATAGATAGATAGATAGATAGATAGAGATGGAGGACTTAAAGAAAGGGGCTGACAGAAACCAGTGTCGGCTGTCCTCATTATCAAGATGTTCTTCTTTCTTGAGTGATCTCTCTCATTTTCATCCCAGAGTATCCTGATGAGTCATGATGTAATTATTATATTCTTGGAATTAAGCTAACAGTCTGTATTTTTTCCACACCTCAGCAGGGTAGTATTTTTATATTTCCTCATGCTGTACATTCTGTGTTGAGACAAAATTACCATAGCTTCAAAAGTGCTTTCACATAATCTCATTTTGTTAGTCGTCCGAGCCAGGCGTTATCATATGAAACCTATTTTACAGATGGACAAAAAGACTTAAAGCCCAGGAGCAGGGAGGCAGCGTAACTGGGGGCTTGATGCGCACAGATCTTCCGGCTCCTCTGCTCCATCCTCCTGAGTTCAGCGCCTTAAGCTCTCTGTCCCCCATGTTTTTGTTTAGTTTGGGTCTTTGTATTTGTTTCTCCCTGGTGAACCGAGTCAGTGCCGTCTGCAGCTGGCCCTTGACCTTCACAGGGGTCAGCGGTGCAACCCTCCCAGCAGTCAAATCCTGGTGGGTCCAACTCACAGTCCGTATACCTTGTTCCTCTGTATCCACGGATTCCGCCAGCCTCAGAGAGTGTAAGACTGTTTACTATTGAGGATAAGCCACATGTAACTGTATCCGTGCAAGTTTCCGAGGGTCACAGTACGGAGGGTGTTGGGCATGTACAGTAAGTGGTGCCGACTGGTAGTGAATCGAGGGTTTAAGAGGTTATCATTCAGGTGTCCATGCAGCCAGGAGCCCAAGGCTGTGGGGCCAGCCACAGGGAGACTGTTCCCCCACATCTGTCAGCACAGCCTCCTCCTCCACTGCGAGGAGCCTGTCTCCACAGAGCTTGGAGAGTGTGATCTTCTCTCCCCTCGGGGATTTCTCACCTCCTGTGCCCCCTAGCACCCTAAGCCTGAAGCCATTCCTTAATGTAAATGGCAACTCCCCCAACACACTCCCGCCAGCTGCTCAGAATGCTGCAGGAGCCCAAAGCCGCATCCACACAGCGCACCCAGCCATCAGATGCCCCAGGAGTCCTCTCTTAAAAGATAAATCACCCAGCCAGGAGGATAACGCTTACCCCTGGGAAAATTATAAGGCAGAACAGAAAAGGGGTCGGACGTCCTGTTACCCCTTGTTCTTGCTGAGGCAGCGGCTTCTCAGAGCTGCAGGTAACCCCTCCGCTTGCCTCGTTCTGGGGGGTACATTCCTCTCACACCATCAAGCCTGCTCCCGCCTGGAAGGGCAGCCTGTCCCCGCCCCCCTCCGCTTCCCCGCTTGTCTCGTCTTGAGTCTGTGATGCCTTCTGGGACCCTCCCCGACGAAGCGGGGGCAGGGTGGGGAGACCGGCTCACAATCCCTTTTCTCAGCTCACAGCTGCCTGTTCCAATTTGCCATGAATTACTCTAGAGACAGCCTAACACTGCAAAGCCAAATGGGAGTAGCTGCTGATTCAAATTCAGGAGAGGAGGGGGTGTGTGTGCATTGGCTCAGAATTTTGATACTGTCTCCACATAGTAAATAGACGACTGTGAAATGCTTGTTCTTCTCTCTTATTGGTCCCACCCCATAATGCTTGTTGGAACAGAGTCAGACATCCCATCAAATGGCGCATCTACCTAACCTATATCTTAGTTTCTCGTCGCCACTGTGACAAATAACCACGCACTTGGTGGCTGAAACAACAAAAAGCTGTTTCCTCCCAGTTCTGCAGGCCAGTGGTCCACAGTCAGCATCACTGATGTGATTCTGGCCCAAAGGCAGAGGCTCAACAGGACTGAGCTCCATCCAGAGGCTGTCAGAGAAAAGCCGCTCCTTGCCCTCCTCCAGCTTCCGGGGCTGCAGGCGTCCCTTGATTTGTGGCCACGTCACTCCGAGCTTTGCGCCCACCCCACCCCAAATCACATTGCCCTCGCTCCTGTCTGTCAAGCCTCCCTTTTATAAGGACACGTGTGATGGCATTCAGGATACTCTCCCCATCTCAGGAGCCTCAGGGGGTCCCATCTGCAATGTCGCGTTTTGCAATGTAATGTCACAGCAGCAGGTCCCAGGAAGTGGGATATGACTCTCTCTTGCGGGGCCACCCTTCAGCCTACCCTGCTGCCCATCCCAAAATTCCCACCCACACACCCCAAGTTCTGCAGAAGGGTTTGCTCCCTTCCTTCCATCCTCCTGAATCTCGGGAGACCAGCTTCCCAGCAGTGCCCTCTGCTTTCTCCCTGTTTGCTTTCTGCCATCTGCAGTAGCAATGGGCTGCCTGGGGTTCTTCAGCCAGCCTTCCTGAGGGCAGAGGCTGTGAAACAGCTCCTTTGATCAGACCACCTTCTTCTCCCAAACCACTGGCCGATGGGGCAAGACAGGCACAAGCCTTAAACTGGGTAAATCCCAGATTGGCCAGTTCTGCTGCCCTAAGAGTCGAGTTGTTTTGCTTTTGCTTAGATTCGACTGTCACAGGGATGTCTTGCCTCTGCCTGTCTCAAGTCAGTGAGGGCAGGAAGCGGATTCCTGGCTCCCGGTCCACGGTGCCCGGCAGTATCTCAACAGACTAGACACCCGGTCACCATCCATCCTGCCCACACCCCTCGGACGTCCACACGGACCCTCCCCACATGAGTGGCCACCACCAGCCTGTTATCTCCCGAGCATATAGGGTGGATCTGGCAGCCCCGGGCACAGCTTCTGATGCCATTAGTGTCATTCTGAAGCCCTGTGTTTGGATGGAGGTCTTTTTTCAGACAAAAAGTTGAATCCTATGCCAAATACTGTGTTGCAGTCATAAGAGGTGTGTGCTGTCATCATAAGCACCATGTATACTGCTGCTTAAAATACCACTTGACTGTAAATCGACTATACTGCTGCTTAAAATACCACTTGATTGTAAATCGACTATACTCTAATTAAAAAAATTAGGGAGTTCCCATTGTGGCTCAGTGGGTTAAGAACCCGGCTAACATCCATGAGGATGCAGGTTCAATCCCTGGCCTCGCTCAGTAGGTTGAAGATCCAGTGTTGCCGTGAGCTGTGGTGTAGGTCGCAGATGCGGCTCAAGTCTGACGTTGCTGTGGCTGCGGCGCAGGCTGGCAGCTATAGCTCCGATTGGACCCCTAGCTTGGGAACTTCCATATGCCGGGGGAACGGCCCTAAAAGTAAAATAAATAAGGAAAGAAAAAAGAAATGAGCGATCAAGTCATGAAGAGACTTGGAGGAATCTCAAGTCCATATTTTTAAGTATAAGAAGCCAGCCTGAAATGTCACGAGTCCAACTCTGTGACATTCTGGAAAAAGCAAAGCTATGTGGATAGTAAAAAGGTCAGTGGTTGCTAGGGGCTGGTTAGACATAGAGGATACTTCAGACCGTGAGACCGTTCTGTATGACACCGTAATGGTGGCTACGTGACTTTAAATATTAGGCAAAATCTATAGACTGTCCCACACAAAGAATGAATTCTTTGTGAACTGTGGACCTCGGTGAAGAGTCATGTATCAGTACTGGTTCGTCGCTTGTAACAAATATACCGCGCAAGGCAAGATGTTAATAACAGGGGGAGGAGTTCCCGTCGTGGCTCAGTGGTTAACGAATCCAACTAGGAACCATGAGGTTGCAGGTTCGATCCCTGGCATCGCTCAGTGGGTTAAGGATCCGGCGTTGCCATGAGCTGTGGTGTAGGTTGCAGACACGGCTCAGATCCCGCATTGCTGTGGCTGTGGCGAAGGCCAGCATCCACAGCTCCTGTTAGACCCCTAGCCTGGGAACCTCCATATGCCGCGGGAGCGGCCCTAGATAAAAAAGGCAAAAAGACCAAAAAATAATAATAATAATAATAGGGGGAAACGACAGGGTGTGGAATGGGACATACATGGGTGCTCTCTGTACTTTCTATTTAAATTTTTCTGTAAACCTAAAAAAAAAAGAAAATACCGCTTGATGGTGAGTTCTGGGGAAAGACACTCATTAGAAAAGGATGAAAAATAGCCCTATGAAAAGTCACCGTAGAGAAGCTTGTGTGGCCCCGCCGATAGCGGCTGCCCCTGGCATCAGTTCCTATCTGCCTGGAGCAGAAGGTCAGGGTGGGGAGAAAAGGGGACCTTTGTGGGGACGGTAAGCAACTGAACACCTTCTCTCTGCGCTAAGAATTCTCTTGAAAGGAAATGAAAAACCATTCCAGATGACCCGTGGAGTGTTTTTCTTGGTTGCAAACCTGTGCTGTCTCCTTGTCAAAAAGAACGATGCCTTGAAAATAGGGGTCCAGACTCTGCAGCCCACAAAAAAAGAAGGCTTCGTGAAGGAGAATGACCAGGAGACAGACAGAGGAAGCATCTCTAGCTCCTTCCAAGAATCCAGCCCCTCCTTCCCCTGATGAATTTCTCCTAGACGCAGACACTGGCCAGGCGCCTGTGGCCTCACATTTTCATCCCTATGTGCACAATTGAAGATTTTTTTTTTTTTTTCAAACTCAGAACCAACAAAGAACTTGGTCAGAATAGATACTCTGATGAAGCAGAAGGCTTAGAGAATTGATTTGAGGAGCAAGGAGTTTGATATGGTCTAAAAAGTATATAGGGTGCCACAGCAGGTTGAGGATCTGGCATTGTCACTGCCATGGCCTGGGTAGCAGCTGTGGCTCAGGTTTGATCCCTGGCCCAGGAACTTCTTCATGCCCCGGCTGCTACAAAAAAAAAAAAGAAAAGAAAAGAAAAAAAAAGGGAAAGAAAGAAAAAGTAAAAGACACATAAAAAAAGTATACAGGAGGGGGGGTGAAAAAGAGGGAGTTCTTGGGGAGTCTGAAACATTATTCAGCAAATACAGAGCACCTGCCATGTGTTGGGCCAGACACTGGGCTAGGAAGTAGAGATGCAACAGTAAAGCATGACAGAACATTGTAAATCATCATTAACAGAAAAAAGTAAAAATCTTAAAGAAGTAGACCAAACCGTGCCACCGCTCAGGAGGTTACAGTCCTGTGTGTGTGTGTGTGTGTGTGTGTGTGTGTGTGTGTGTATGTATGTGTGTGTTGGGGGGGGCTGAATTAGTAAACAGGAGATGAGCATCTAGTGTGTTAGAGAGACTTACCTTTGTTTTGAAAAGACTTCCAAACGTGATACTGATGTTGAGAATCACATGACAAATAAGTTGGTGTGGAAAACTGACCGAGAGCCTTCCAGGTGGGAAAAACATGTACAAAAGGCCTAAAGGCCACAGCACCGCGTGGATGGGTGTAGGTGGGTGAACTAAGAGACTTATCACTGCAGGACAGAGAGCCGGGCAGTAAGCGCGGGTTGGGGGAGAGGAGGGTGCAAAGCGGGAGGAAGCATGTGGCCCGGCCCTGCACCCCCCCACCTCCAGCTGCCAGTACATTTGTAATTTACAACCTCTTGTACATTTTAGCCGTGGTCACGTTGAGGAGGCCGAGGAGGAGGCAAGCTGCCTCATCTTCTCTGCTTTCTTCCTGAGACCCCACGAGACAGTGGCCCCCTTTCCCAAATTGGAACGCTGGGGGCGGGGGGAGCCTTAAGGAAACAGTCACAACCAGAGCCCGCCACTCTGTCTCTCGCCCCAGACCTGAGAGTTTCTGGGGCAGGGAAATTGGGGTCCTGAAAGCTGAAATAAATCTCCCTTTCCAGTTCTGGGTTCATCCCCAACCTGGGGCAGCTTATCTGATGTCCTAAGGCTCCAGGGTGAAAAAGTTCTTGAGATCACCTGAAAACAAAAAATACAGGGAATTTTAGAAATCGCCTAACAAGAAATGTCAAGTAATAGTGATGAGAAATCAGACCGCAGCAGCTGCTTTGCACAGCTGCATGCCATGTGGCCACCGCGTTTGAACAGTTCAACTCAGTGAGGCTAAAAATAACCAGGAATGCAAAACCCTTCAGGAGCCGGGCCTCTAAATGAGATCTCCCCAGGACTCCACATGGGGACAGGGTGGGAGGAGAGAAAGGAGGTTCGCCTCTGGGCCACTGGATCAGCGGTCAGAGAATTATCACCCGAGAGGCCAAAGAAATAACCTTCCTGGACCCCCAGAGCCTGCCCTTCGTTCTCCATTCATATTAATTGGTTGAACCTCGTGGTACCCAGTTGACAGATCGCAAAACACATAAGGCAGTACCTGAACCCTCTCAGGCTGAGAATTCCTGATCTCAGCTCAAATCCAAGTCCAGGTGACTTCCTAGGGGAAAAAAAAGTAATGAAAGGTAGAAATAAGTAACCTCCTCCTGGTTGCCATCCTACCATGGGCCCCAGTAGCGTGGGGAGAGTTGGTGACACTCTGCTAAGAAGCAGCCCTTTTTTTAGTTGTGAAACTGAGACTGGGACTTTCTCACCAGTGGTGTAAAGAGTAACCTGATGTTGAAAGGAAGCATGCCTCCACCAAAGACAAAAGCGAAAGGAGGCATTTTTTATGGTGGGAAATTCTAGAAGATATATATACATACATATATATTCCCTTTCTTTGTTGTTTTTTTTAGGGCTGCACCTGTGACATATGAAAGTTCCCAGACTAGGGGTGGAGTCGGTGCTGTAGCTGCCAGCCTACATCACAGCCACGGCAACGCCAGATCCGAGCAGCATCTGCAACCTACACCACAGTGCTCGTGACAACACTAGATCCTTAACCCACTAAGCAAGACCAGAGATCAAAACCCGCATCCTCATGGATACTGGTCGGGTTCATTATTGCTGAGCCATGATGGGAACTCCTAAATAGAGTCATTTAGCCCCAGAGAAAATAGATATGCTTTCCCATGCTGCAGAGAAACCACCAATAATTTTTTTTACTGAATTTTTCTAGTAAGAAAAACAAAGCTGTCCCTGGCAGCAGTTGCTGTGTGGTAATCACAATAACGGTTACAGCAAACGCTTATTAAGCATTTTTGCTCCAGGCCTTGTGCTAAGAAGGCTCTTGTTCTGAGCTTCACAAAAATCTAGATGGGGGTGATCCTCCGGTTACCCCCATTTCATGACTCAGGAAACCGAGGCCTGGACAGTTTTGGGGGGCTGCCCCCAGGCCCCACTGCTTGTCAGTGGAGCAGTCAGGGTTTGGCCTGGCTGGTCCCCTGCACCACTGGCCCTCTGATGCTCAGCTGCCTCGGGTTCTGTTATCTTGTCACGGAGACAAAATGGACTGATTTTCAGAGTCTTCTCAGCTTCCTGTGGAGCGTTTTTCTGGTTTTCATTTGCATTTCGCCCTTTCGTTATTGGTGCTAATTGCTACTTCCACCCTTTCCTCTGATGTACTAGATGAATGGGCACCGCCGAGTCAGATATCTGAGGTCTGGGCAACAGTTTCACTTCCGCCTCGACCTCCCCAAGTGGTCCTATCCGATTCACATCCTCTTTGGGCCCAGTTCCTTACCCAGAAAATGAGGTCATTGGAGGGTTTTTTTTTTTTTTAAAGATTTTTATTTTTTCCCTTATAGCTGGTTTACAGTATTCTGTCAATTTTCTACTGTACAGCAAAGTGACCCAGTCACACGTACATATATACGTTCTTTTTCTCTCATTATCCTCCATCCTGCTCCATCACAAGTGACTAGATGTAGTTCCCAGTGCTGTAGAGCAGGATCTCATTGCTTATCTATTCCAAAGGCAATAGTTTGCATCTGTCAACCCAGACTCCCAGTCCATCCCACTCCCTCCCCCTTGGCCACCGCAAGTCTGCTCTCCAAGTCCGTGATTTTCTTTTCTATGGAAAGGTTCATTTGTGCCGTATATTAGATTCCAGATGTAAGTGCTATCATATGGTGTTTGTCTTTCTCTTTGTGACTTATTCCACTTAGTATGAGAGTCTCTAGTTCCATCCATGTTGCTGCAAATGGCATTATTTTGTTCTTTTCTATGGCTGAGTAGTATTATGTCATTGGAGTTTAACGAAGGTCTGCTCCTGTACGGAATACCCATTTCTCTTCCCTCCCACCGCCACTGTCCTACCACCCCGCTTCCTTCTCTTGCTGGCCACTGGCAAGCCCGCCGCCCTCCGAGTGTCTGGTCTTCAGCTGTACACCGGCAGGCAGGCAAGGGAATGGTGTGAGCGCGCCGTTGTCAAGAGGCTGGGGACACGGAGATTAAGGAGCTGACGAGCAGGGTGATGGAGCCTCCTCGCAAATGCAGGATAAGTCAGCCTTGGCTTCAGGACCTCTCGGCCTCTGCTCCAGCTTTTCCTCGCTCTCCCTGTTGTCAGTGTCCTCGCATTGCCCCTTGGCCAGTCCCCTTTGTACCCGGTCATCCCAGCCTCCCACTTAGCATATCCTGTAGTCCCGTCTCAGCGTCACCTGGCACCTGCTCTGTATCCCGGTCGCTCAGCACTCTGCTGTCTGTTGAGGAAACCGTGTGTCTCATCTCCTTAAGGTGTCGACCCGGGACCCGCTCTGAGCACTGTCATGCTTTCCCCTTGTCTTAAGAAACATCTAGGGAGTTCCCGTCATGGCTCTGCAGTAACGAACCCAACTAGTATCCTTGAGAACTTGGGTTCGATCCCTGGCCTTGCTCAGTGGGTTAAGGCTCCAGCATTCCACGAGTGGCGGTGTAGGTGGCAGATGAGGCTCAGATCTGGCATTGCTGTGGCTGTGGTGTAGGCCGGTGGCTGTGGTGTAGACCGGTGGCTGTGGCTCCAACTCGACCCCTAGCCTGGGAACTTCCATGTGCCACAGGTGTGGCCCTAAAAAGAAAAAAAGTCTAGAAATTAAGCAGGCCCTCAAGAAATTAGAGTGGTTTGGGGCCGAATTCTTTCATTCTGATCGCTCACAGGGGACCGACTTTGGGCCCAGACTTTCGAACCCCGAGATCAGTGCTTCCACCTCGATTCAGAGACATCAGGCCTCCTGTGGGGACATGGGAGTCAGGACGGAGAGGCGGGGGTACTGCCAGGAAGAGGGTTTATCTGATGCCCTTATCACTTTTAGTTTTTCCTTTAACTACAGAACAAAAATACCATTGGCTCCTGGAGCGTATGTACATCTTATTAGGCATGAATATGTGAAATAACTCAGGGAAACAGATTTATTTCATCCAGGTTGGCTGGTTGGGGTTCCAGGAACAAAGAAGCAATTCCCCACCACCCTCCGCCCAAGTCGCAGTCAATTAAGGTTTGGCCAAATCATTTTAAACTACGGGGCATTCGTTTCAACTCGTATCTGTTTTTAAATATTCCTTGAAGCACTGGCTATCCAGCAAAGGAGCAACTTCCGTGAGGCTGTGAAAAGTCCTCTTCAGCTCCCCCAGAGTTCTTTCCAGGGTGTTCGTGATTGTGTGGGAATCTGTGGGCCTTTATCGCGCAAAGCTGGCCTCTCAAGGGAGCCGGCTCTAATGTCACCTTCAGAACACTCATTTTAGATACAGAGACGACACGCACCGCCTGGGCGCTCTCATCCCTATTTTAGGTGTGTTTCTAAGGAGTAGGTTGGTTGTCATGGTTTGGAAGAACTTCTCTACTGTCAGGATGCTGTAACGCCAGGGGGAGGCACGGCCCATCTGTCCCGAAGGGAGAGGCCTGGAGGAAATAAATAGAAGCCTTCTGGCCAGAGTGTTTTACACGTTTCCCTGCTTAAAGCAACCCTCAAGGTCCCAGCCCGTCTTAAGGCCCAGTTCTAGCATTCTGAGCTTCCAGAATCAAGGTTTGGTCTTTTCAGTCTGTCTGTTCAACGACTTTGTGTGGTCTGTGGAGTTCCCGTTGTGGCTCCGCGGTAACGAGCCCGACGAGTATCCATGAGGATGCGGGTTCGATCCCTGGCCTCCCTCGAGAGTTTCGGGATCCAGCATTGCCATTGAGGTGTGGTGGAGCTTGCAGGCGCAGTTCTGATTCGATCCCTAGCCTGGAAACGTCCGTGAGCTGCACGCACTCCTGGCCATAAAAAGGAAAAGACAAGACAGTGTGTGGTCTGTAGGCCTTGCCAAGCAGAGGGGGCTAATTCTCTATTCTCAGCATCTTTGTCTTTCTCTTCCCTCTTCTCCACCTGCCAGGAAGGTGTACTTGGCCAGTCATCTTCGACTAAGGGCAGGGCAGAATTCTGGGATGCGGGAACAGTCGCAGTTGGCATTTGTCACTTTTGTTGGTGGTTTTCCTGTCGTCCCCGGCTGTGGCAAGGCCTGGTTGAGAAGACCCCTCTCCTACTTTGGGATAGCAGAGTGGCTTCCTAACCCATCACCAAGCACGTAGGGCTCTTGCAGGGGACACAGCACCTGTCCAGATAGCTAGATCCAGTTGTTGGTCAGGAAAGGGCGCTCCAGTCACTGTGCCTTCTCCCTCCTGGGAATCCCGCAGCTCGCCCGGCCGCTGCGAGCAGAGCAGTTGGCAGCCCACACCCCCCGTCACACGCCTATTATTCATCAACATCCCTTTTTATTTTCTTATGAAGTATGATGCTCCAGGCCTGGGAGAGATGTGTCATACAGGGGAGACCTCACCTGGTGGGTCAGAAGGCATATGTACCTGCCCACGCTTTGCTGAGTTTTCAGAAACTCCCCAGCCACACCCACTGGTCTTTGTTTGCCTTCATGGTGAGGCCTCGGGGCTCGGTGCTACCCTGGTCCCTGTGGCATTCAGGAGGCCGGCCTCTGGAAGTCCCCTCTACAGTTTTCCCCCCGTGCACAGTGGCCTGGGGCATGCAAGGGTCGCCCTTGCCCGAGTCCCATAGTGGGCTCAGCAGTCGCACACGTGATGAAGGCCAGCTTCCGCCCTCAGACTACAGTTGCAGGAGCTTTTCCCTGTTGGTGCTGAAATAAGGTTTGAGAGAGAATACCACGGGGTTGGGCTTCAAGTACTAGGAAAAAAAGGTGCATGGATTGATTTTCTGGAGCAGGAATCTGAGCAGGAAAACTGTCACGTGTGGCAGACTGCAGCAGGACGTTC
Organism: Catagonus wagneri; assembly: GCA_004024745.2. Lineage (NCBI taxonomy): Eukaryota > Metazoa > Chordata > Mammalia > Artiodactyla > Tayassuidae > Catagonus > Catagonus wagneri. The sequence continues at coordinate 178,039 of PVHT020001178.1, read as the reverse complement.
CCGTGGGGCGGTCTTCAGGGTTTCCACTAATCCTGTCTCACGTGTCTGCAGGGCAGCCCTTTCTCCTCCCTTTCCCTTTAATTGTTTCTGGCTAATGCCTAGCCCTGGTTTGGGGGAAAAGGGAAAGGAAGAAAAAGAAAAAAGCCTCCTACTTGCCCAAATAGTCCGTTTCTTGATGTTTTTTGTCTTAAAACTAGTCACATACCCTTAGCGCACCCCAATGCAAAGCCCCATTCCCTTTCAGCAACCCAGTGAGCTCATCAATATGCCAGCAGATGATCTAAGCCCCAAATCATCACTTTAGAAAGACAAAAACAGCCAGAAGGAGGGAGGGCGGACTGGAAGGGGGGGGTCACGATAAATGATGCATAAAACTAGAGCCTAAAAGGGGCCCGCGCTGCCCCGGCCCCTCGGTGGGCGTGCGTGCTGCGTACGTGTGTGTGTGTGTGTGTGTGCGTGCGCGCGCGCGCGCATTTTCCACCCGCCCGCCTCAGCACCCCCGGCTCCGGCGGCGGCATTTTAATGTCAGATGGAATCGCTAATGCCCGCGTTGCCATGGCAACCGCGGGAGCGGCGGAGCTAAAAGCGGCTGCCTGGGCTCCGTGCCGCCTCCCCCGCCGCAGCCCACCCGGGCGCTGCAGATTCCCTTTGTCTCGCTCCATCCCCGCGTCCTGCTCCCCCTTCCCGCTTCGATCGCTTCTCCCCTCCCCTCCCACGCTCGACACCTGCCCTTCCCCGAGCTGAGCTGCCGGCGGCCGAAGGTTGCGAACCCCCTGGGCTCTGCTCCCCCTGCAGGTGCTGGATCAAGCAGGGCCCGCTCCGCTCACCCCGAGGCATAGACAGGCCAGGGGCCCGTTTGTTATTCTTGGGGACCTTAATGCTTCGCTTAAAACCGGTCTATTTCCTTATTATTATTAAAAAGAGGATTAACGGAACAGGAATTGCTGTCCCCCCCCCCCCCCCCCCCCCCCCCCCCCCGCACATGGATGGCTGCCCTTTGGCTCATTTTCTCCCTGGCCGTGGCCTGCGATGGTCCCCCGGACGTGAAAGGCCTGGCCAATACTGCCTGCTCCCCACCCCCGTGCCCCTGCACCGCCGCCAGTTGCCCACTGCTGCTGCTCCCCCGGAGTGACCGTCCTGGAAATGCCCTTGCCTCATCTGGCCTGAGAGAACTCAACAGCCGCAGGAGTTCCTTGTCCAGGAGGGGTTGCTGCCCCTAGAACAGAATTACCAGGGCTTCCGGAGCGCCAACCCTTGATTGAGGGGTGAGGGTTATTATACCCGCCGTTTACATCACATAAGCTGGTAATGAAGGGCCCTGGGCCAGAATAATGACCCCAACCCTTAACCCTTCTGTCATCCATCTTTGTCCTGGGGCAGCGTGGCGGCTGTAGTGGCACTGGTTTAAAATGTCAGGTTGATTCATGGTCTAGATGACGCCCTCATCTTTGAAGGGGGGGGCGGGGAAAGGCAGGAGGCTCCCGTGTGGAACAGCAGGTTAAGGATTCGGTGTTGTCTCAACTGGCAAGAGTTTGATCCCTGGCCTGGGAAGTTGCGGCCAAAAAAAAAAAAAAAGATGGAAAACAGATTTGTGCCACTCTGTTGGAATGTCTATAAAAAGGGCCCACCATGGTCTAATTAGATTTATTAAAAAGCATTTTCTAGGAGTTCCCATTGTGGCTCAGTGGTTAACGAATCCGACTAGGAACCATGAGGTTGCAGGTTCGATCCCTGGCCTTGCTCAGTGGGTTAAGGATCCGGTGTTGCCGTGAGCTGTGGTGAAGGTCGCAGACGCAGCTCGGATCCGCGTTGCTGTGGCTGTGGTGAAGGCCGGCGGCTACAGCTCCTGTTAGACCCCTAGCCTGGGAACCTCCATATGCTGTGAGTGCGGCCCTAGAAAAGGCAAAAAAGACAAAAAAATTAATAATAATAAAGCATTTTCTAGACACCAGCTACATCTAACACATAGCTAGGTGTTTCACTTAACAGTATGTTTTGGAATGACTTCTTCCATGTTCTGAAGGTCACACTACTATTTAAATGACGAAACACTGATTAACAGCCAGAAACCTTGGACCACTCTTACTGTAGTCATGAGTCAGTGGCTCTCCATTATCATCTGTCTTCCATAACCTGCCATGGTCCTATCCCTGCCATTCCTGCACCTGAAATGTGAAGTATGCCTTTAAGATGGTTAAAGGTTGGGGTTTAGCTTTGAAGTGTTGTGTCCCCCCCCCCCCCCGCCGCGCACTCAATGAATATACCTGCATGTGTATGTATGCATGGCCCATATTCATACAGAAAAGTGCCTGCACTGATACATGGTAGGTGGGACTGTGGTTGCTTATAGGGAGGGGAATGAAGCCAGGGGACAGAGGCAGAAGAAAAACATACCTTTCCTCTATATACCTTGGTACCTGTGACTGTTATGCCATGTGCTTTTATTTGCCTTTAAGAGTAAAATAGGATATTAAATTTAATGTCCACTTTCTCAAGAATGTATTCCTCCCAAGAGTAGATAAGGCTACATTATGCTAAAGCCTTCTGCACTTTTCACATTCAGCACTTTTCCCAGAATTAGGGATAAACTGTGCTGGGTCTGTAATTCATAGTTATGGACATCTCCACACCAGACTACAAGCTTGGTGAGGGCAGAAGCAAAATTTGTCTTATATGGGCTGTGTCTTTAGGGGCCAGCACACATTCAGGACTTGGTATGTATCTGTTGAATAAAGAGGTGAGAGATGGATGAGAAAGGGGTTACTGTCCGATGGGTGAGCAAGGGCGCCCCAGGGGCTGCCTGTCTCCTCTATCCTCTTAGCTTAGTGACCGTCCAAGGACTCAGCCCTTCCTGTACGAAGTACCGCCGTAAAGTTCTAAATAATTCATGTGTGGAGTTCACAATGTGGCTCAGCGAGTTAAGGACATGGTGTCCATGAGGACGCAGGTTTGATCCCTGGCCCTGCTCAGTGGGCTTAAGGATCTAGTGTTGGCGTGAGCTGTGGTGCAGGTTGCAGATGCCTTTCGGATCCTGTGTGGCTGTGGCTGTGGCTGTGGCGTAGGCCAGCAGCTGTAGCTCCAAATCGACCCCTAGTCTGGAAACTTCCATATGCTGCAGGTGCGGGCTTAAAAAAAAGAAAAAAATTCTTGTGTAACTCTTCTCTCTAGTATATGTCTGAAATTCCTCATAGTAAAAAGCTTAATCAGTTAAACTGTAAATATGGGGGAACTCTGACATTTGCCGAGTCAGGGGACCAGAGCACTTTATCCAAGGCAAAGCACGGCAGACCTTCCGACCATTATCTGGGAAGATGATGCTTTTTCTTCCGCGGCAGTGACGTAGCGTACGGGAAAGATGTAGTGTACAGGAAAGCTACCCAGGCCTTTAAAACACCAACATCCAGGGGACTGGTCAGAATCTCTTCGCAGTGGGGACTGACCACTGCTTTTCAGGTGCTCCTCCGACGATTCTCTTGCTCAGTCAAGGCTGAGAATGTTGCTCCGTGGGCTCCCAGAAATGCAGGCAGGAGGAAGCGGGGACACTCACTCACCAAACCCAGAGATGCTATTTCAGCTGTAAGGCTGAGGCTGATACCGCTTAGGCTGGACAAAGAGACTAGTCGTTTCACCCACTTCACGTTGTTTCAGCACCACTCAGAGAACCCCTCTTTGCCTTAAAAAGCCTGCGGGTCCCCTCCTTTGACAGTCATTTAAAACAGATCTATAACTGTCTAATCAGGGCACGAACCCTTTTTCCAGACTTGCCCAGGCAGCAGTGACCTAAACGTTACTCAAGGTGTCTGACTTCCATCCCCAGAGGAACAGTATATTGGGTTTGGTTGTTTCTGTGCTGATGAAGCTGAGCCAGTAATTAAAGGTCGCCTTCGGGATGGCTGAATCATTTGATGCTATGAATTCGTTCTTTAGACGGGATGAAGTGGTGTGGAGTTATTGTTGAATTATTCACTTTTCAGTAGAATCACTTACCCAGTCTGATTTGTTGTGCCATTTTTAATTGAGAGAAGCTAAAGTGAGCAGCATGTGAAGGGCTGGGTGGAAGGGGCCCAGCCCATTTACACCAGCCAGGTGTAAGAGTGGAAAATGTGACTAACCCATTTATGAGCCAACAGGCGCAGCAGCAGATTGCTCTGCTCTCTTTCCCAGGTAACCCTGCAGGCAGTAAATAAGGCCTGTATTAGAAGCCAGGCAAGCTGTAAACACACACAGCAGGGAAATCTGCCTAAACTGCCCACCAAGATATCAGATGCAATTGACTTTCTACTAGAAGCGTGTCCGCCCGCACTCAAGGTCAAGGCTAATTTGGCAAGAAGCCACATGGGGACAGTTCACATAGAAGACCCTCTTAGGAGACTGGGGGAAGGGAAAAAAAGGCTGCTCTTGGGCTTTCCATCCCATTAGTGATTGTGGAGAGAACAGGAACTCCTCAGGGCTGGCTGCAAAAGCACAAGTGGGGCCTGGGCGAACCACACACTTTCCCAGCCACAAGCTCCAGCCTGGATCCAAACAACCCATTTTTGGCAATTAAAAAAAAAAAAAAGAGTAGTTGAATGGGCTTGAGATCCCACGGAGCCTTTGATGTGTCTCCCAGCAGCAGCAACATGGCGAATGGTTTCCATGATGTGGGATTCCTGGGCAAGCGGCCTGGACCGCCGCCACTGGTTCCTCTCTCATTATAGGGCCAGAAATAGATGCCCCATCCCAGGAAAGGGGAAGGACGGCTGCATGGAATGTTTCATCCGTTGGGATATTGTTCTGCGCTGCCTGACAAGATTACTGAATTCTCAGTTCTGTCGCAGTGGCATTGAGAAGGAGCCTGAAAATTGAGGCATTATGTACTCGCTTAAAATAGTAAATGCAGAATAGGAAAAGCAGAGCTGCTAAGAAGTGTTCAGAACATATCGATGGAAAGGCCCGTGTTGCCTCTGTTATTACCAGCATGAAAGGCTGTATCGGAGCAGGGGGTGGGCTTTCCATCAAAAGCATTCGAGTGGTAAAGACTTCTGTACCACAGCGAGACAAGGGTACCTTTTTTAGTGAACATAGCTGAGTGCAAATCCTTCTGCTCTCAAACAGGTGGCAGAAAGTGGGCCGTTTGTTTCATTTCATCTCAGTGTCCTGGGGCTGGTTTATGCATGAGATAGTTGCTTCTGTTTTCACCTTGTTGAATTCCCCTTCGAACAGAAATCCCCAGTTACTTGCGCCTTAATCAGCTACTCTGCGCCATGGATAATAGTGGCCTAGATGGGCAGCAAGGTTTAGTAAGCGTGAGGCGTGAAAATGCGTAAAAGGAACTGTGTCATCTGCCCCCAAGGAGGAAGCATTAGCTTTTGTCAGTTTAGATGGAACCAGGTGAAAGGGTCCTTCCAAAACCGACAAGCATTTTCACCAATATGGCCCTAGGAGGGGCGTGGTTGTTTCTTAAGGGGCTGTCTCTCCATGGTCAAGAGAAGAGGCCTTTACATGCAAGGGCCAAAGACCCTTCAGCCTCTGTATCAATTGTTTAGCCAGCATTCTAAATCTAAGAACCTCCTCCATTAAAGCACTTGACTGTATTAACAGACATTAAAGGGGCACTTACTCCGAGCCAGGCATTACCCGAGCCACCGTGCACGTGTGTATTTTCTTCTTTCACTCTCACCAAAACTCTTTGGAAGAAAGCATTGCTACCGTGAATTGTCCCAGTTCAGGAGAACCCAAGCTTCCAAGTGATCACCCAGAGCCATGCAGCTGGATTCATACCCTAGATGAACCGATTCCATAAGCCTGTTCCCTCCACCAGACCCCACTGTCTCCTGTCTTGATTAAGCAACATTCCTAGAAATATACAGAACCTGGAAGTCCCTGGTCCCCTTCTCTTCCCTGCTGCTGCTGCCGCCAGCTGGAATGTCTGACTCCCGGGAGTGTTATAGCTGAAGTTCCAAAAGGCTAGTTAGGATCGGTGAGAAATCGCTTTTTCCAGACTCAACAAGCAGTTTGATGTGCCAGCCGCCCCTAAATGGGGACTTGAATGAACTGTTTGGTAAGCCAGGTTTTGCTGATTGTCGTTGGACAGTGACCAGTTTCCCAGAGGTCACCACAGTTTTAAAGAATGGGACCTTTTATTTGCAAAGATGATTTGCAACCCTTTAGAAGTCGCACTTGTTGCTCCTGGAAGTGCTGCCTTTACGTTTTGGAATTTTTTAGATGAAAATTGCTGGAAGGAGTGGTGGGGGAAATAGCAAAAAGAAGAACGTTGAATTAAAAAAAGTTAGAAATATCAAGTTCAGGATGGATGAGAAAGGCCAGGCTGCTGAAGGCACCATTGTGCAGGCTGCCGCACCTGCCGTTTTAACACTGAACTGTCAGCTTACTTGCTGTTTGCCTAATAGTGCACAGCCCCCTGATAAATATTGTAAGTACCTGCTTTATAATAGCATTTGCTTCTGGAATAGGTTTTGGGAAAAAAAATTTAGTGTTTTTTTATTACAGAGGATTTACAGAGTTCTGTCAATTTTTATACAGCCAAGTGACCCAGTCATACATGTATAGTCTTCTGCTCACATTATCCTCTACCATGTTCCATCACAAGTGATTGGATATAGTTCCCCGTGCTATACAGCAGGATCTCATTGTTTATCCACTCCAGATGCAATCGTTGACAGAAAACTGTAAACCAGCTATAATGGAAAAAAAATGCAATTGTTTGCATCTATGAACCCCTAACCCTCGGTCCATCTCTCCCACGGCAACCACAAGTCTGTTCTCCATGTCCATGAGTTTGTTTCTGTTCTGTAGACAGGTTCATTGATGCCGTATATCAAGATTCCGGGAGTTCCCGTCGTGGCGCAGTGGTTAACGAATCCGACTAGGAACCATGAGGTTGCGGGTTCGATCCCTGCCCTTGCTCAGTGGGTTAACGATCCGGCGTTGCCGTGAGCTGTGGTGTAGGTTGCAGACGCGGCTCGGATCCTGTGTTGCTGTGGCTGCGGCGCAGGCCAGTGGCCACAGCTCCGATTAGACCCCTAG